>PVKU01015527.1:0-18001 GCA_004027475.1 Anoura caudifer | reverse complement strand
TTTTAGCATCTATGTTCATCAGTAATATTGGCCTGAAGTTTTCTTTTTTTGTTGTGTCTTTATCTGGTTTTGGGATTAGGATGATGCTGGCTTCATATAAAGAGTTTGGGAGACTTCCATCATTTTGGATTTTTTGGAATCATCTGTGAAGGATAGGGGTTAGCTCTCCCTTAAATGCTTTGTAGAATTCTCCTGTGAAACCATCCAGCTCAGGGCTTTTGTGTGTCAGGAGTTTTTTGATTACTGCTTCATTTCATCTGCTGTTATTGGTCTGTTCAGGCTTTCTGCTTCTTCTTCATTGAGTTTTGGAAGATTATATTTTTCTAGAAACTTGTCCATTTCACCTAGGTTTTTAAATTTCTTGGCATACAGTTCTTCATGGTAATTTCTTAGTCCTTTGCATTTCTGTGGTGTCAATTGTAATCTCTCCTCTTTCATTTCTGAATGTGTTTATTTGGATCCTCTCTCTTTTTTTCTTGATGAGTCTGCTTAAAGGATTGTTGACTTTTGTTTACCTTTTCAAAGAACCAGCTCCTGGATTCATTGATCCTTAGAATTGTGCTTTTAGTGTGTATGCCATTTAATTCTGCTCTGATCTTGGTTATTTCCTTCCTTCTACTTGCTCTGGGTTGTCTTTGTTGTTGTTCCTTGAGTTCTTGTAGGCATAGGGTTAAGTTGTTTGTTTGAAATGTTTCTATCTTTTTAAGATAGGCCTGTATCACTATGAACTTCCCTCTGAGGACTGCCTTTGCTGTGTCCCATAAGTTTTGGGTCCTTGTGAGTTCATTTTCCTTTGTTTCCAGAAACTTTTTGATTTCTTCCCTAATTTCATTCTTGACCCATTCATTGTTTAATAGCATGCTATTCAATCTCCATGATTTTGAGGATATTGTGTTTTTCCCCTTGGGGTTACTTTCTAGTTTCAGTCCCTTGTGGTCAGAGAAAATGCTTGGTATGATTTCAGTTTTCTTAAATTTGTTGAGGCTGGTTTGTGTCCTATCATGTGGTCTATCTTTAAAAATGTTTCATGTGCATTTGAAAAGAATGTGTATTTAGTTTCTTTGGGATGAAGGGCTCTATATATATCAGTTAAGTCCATTTCATCTAGAGTGTTGTTCAATGTCACAATATCTTTATTGATATTTTGTTTGGAAGATGTGTCCATTTTTGACAGTGGGGATGTTAAAATCCCCTACTATAATTGTGTTGCTGTCAATATCTTTTTTGAAGTCCTCTAAGAGTTTCTTGATGTATTTCGGTGCTCCTATGTTGGGTGAATATATATTTACAATGTTTATGTCTTCTTGGTGGATTCTTCCCTTGAGTATTATGAAGTGATCTTCTGGGTCTCTCTTTATGGTCCTCTTTTTGAAGTTTATTTTGTCTGATATGAGTATTGCTACCCCGGCTTTTTTTTCCTGTCCACTTGCTTGGAAAATTTGTTTCCAGCCTTTCATTTTTAGTCTGTGTAGGTCTTTTGTCCTGAGGTGGGTCTCTTGTAGGCAGCATATGTGTGGGTCATGCTTTGTTATCCATTCAGTGATTTTATGTCTTCTGATTGGAGCATTTAATCCATTTATGTTTAAGGTTATTATTGATAGGTACTTATTCATTGCCACTTTCGTACCTGTGTTCCTCTCTCTCTCTCTTTCTTTTCCTTCCCTTCCTTAAAGCAGTCCCTTTAGTATCTCTTGCAGAAAGTGGTTTGGTAGAGGTGTATTCTTTTAGACTTCTCTTGTCTGGTAAGCTCCTTCCTTACTTGGCCTTCTATCTTGATTGAAAGCCTTGCTGGGTAAAGTAGGCTTGGTTGCAGGCCTTTGGTTCTCATTACTTGGAATATTTCTTGCCATTCTCTTCTGGCTTGGAGCATTTCCATTGAGAAGTCAGCTGCTAACCTAATCGGGGCTCCCTTGTATGTTACTTCCTTTTTCTCCCTTGCTGCCTTTAAGATTCTCTCTTTGTCTTGGAATTTTGCCATTTTAATTATGATGTATCTTGAAGTGGGTCTCTTTGGGTTCCTCTTGATTGGGACTCTCTGTGTTTCCTGCATTTGTGTGACTTTTTCTCTCATCAAATTAGGGAAGTTTTCCATCATTACTTGTTCAATAGGTTTTCTATGCCTTGCTCTTCTTCTTCTCCTTCTGGTATCCCTATTATATGGATATTATTATGTTTCATATTGTCTTGCATTTCTCTTAATCCATCTTCATTCTTTCTCAGCCTCTTTTCCTTTTCTTGCTCTTTCTGGGTGTTTTTTTTTCTACTTTGTCCTCTAACTTGCTGATCCTATCTTCTGCTTCATTGATTCTGCTTTTGATTCCTTCCACTGTGTTCTTCAGTTCAGAAATTGTATTCTTCATTTCCTCTTGGCCCTTGTTGATAGTTTCTGTTTCCTTTTTCATGTTGATATAGTTTGCAGTGAGTTTATCGTAGCTTCCCTGTAGTTTCTGGTAGCTCATTGAGAGCTCATGGAGCTTCCTGACAACTATTGCTTTGAACTCAAAATCTGATAGTTGAGTTGCCTCCATTTCATTTAGCGTTCTTTCTGGGGCTTCCTCCTTTCCTTTCATTTGGGGATTGTTTCTTTGTCTTCCCATTGTTTGTGAGACTCTTCTTGTTAGCCTCAGCTTCTTAAATTGATCATCTGTTCTGGCTCCCTGGGTTTATGGTGTGAACTGTACTAGAAGACCTGTGAGATTCAGTGGTGCAGTCTCCTTCGGGTATCCTGGTGATCACAGCTTCCACTCTCTGAGCTGTTGGGAAGCTCCCTCTTTGGGACCAAGTCTGTTTTTTTTTTCACTGTTCCAGGTTTGTTTTTGTTTGTTTGTTTTTGTGTCACTTATGGGTATTTAAAAGAGAAAAGAAGAAGAAAAAAATGAAAAAGGAAGAAAAAAGAGGAAGGAACAAGAGATAAAATTGGAAAGAAAGGAAGAAGGAATAAAACAAGAAAAAAGTAAAAAGAAGCAAAAGGAGTCGAGGGGTAAAAAAGATAAAAAAATAATGAAAAAATAATTTAAAAATTTTAAAAAAGAGAAGAAAAATGAACAAACAAACAAACAAACAAAAACCCTCTTGCTGTTTTCACACTTGCCAAGCTGGATTTTCTGGTCTTGCTGGCTGCAAAAGCTGAGGGGTGATGGTATTGCTTTTCTCCCTGTTCAACACTCACTTATGTTAGGGCTAGTCCTCCCAGGCCTAGCCTTGTGCCTCTCTGCACAGGGCCTCGGGCATATGTTTTGAGCCTCCTGGGGAGCACACACTTTCTGGAGTTCATGGGTGTGAGCTCCGGTCTCCTATGCTGTGCATTCACCCAAATTTCACAGGAGTGAGCTCCGGGTTTCCCATGGATCATGCGCACTCCCTGGGTTCACATGTGTGGGCTCTGATTCTTGCGAGGATCGCTTGCACTCCCCGGGTTTTTGGTGTGGGCCACAGGTCTCCAGTCACGCAGCTGTCTGCTGTTGTGTGCGCCTGAGTGCGGTCGCATGCAGTTGTCTCCGTTTGCATGGGGGGTCTTAGGCCACAGGTCCCTGGTAGCCCAGCTGTCTGCTGTTGCCCACAGACCTGGCTCCCTCCCCAGAGCCCAGTAGCAGGCCTGGCAAGCGCCAGCCCGGGGCCTCAGCAGCCCTGGTCTCTGCACTGATCCCTGGCCTCTTATTGTTCTGAAGTACTCTCCTTACCATCCGATTTTTCAACATCCGCTACAACCTTCGATCTCCTACTTTCAAATATGCTGTGTTTCCACTGGTTGACTGCTCCGTTTCTCCCAGAATAATTATTTTTCTTGATTCATTGGTAACAACTTTATGCTGATATTTTTATCAAACAAGGGCCATACATGTACATATACACATATATGCACATGTACATATACATATCTAAGCATAATTGACACAGCACTTGAACACATTAGGTCACCAAGAGAAATTATATATCACCAAGTTTAAATACGCAATAAATGTGTGTTGAAAATTCAATCCCTTGTAAGAGGGCAAAATAATCTATCCAACAATAACACCAAGATGTCAAGTCAAATAGAACTGGTAAAAAAAAAAAAAAAAAAAACAATAGGAGTGTGCATGTGTGTGTTTGTATGTCTCCTCAATAAATGATTGCAAGAGAGGCCTACCAGAGGTAGGGGTGACCAGAGAATTGTTGGAAGGACAGGGACAAAACTGAGAGGAACCTTTAACAAAGGTTTATTGTAAGCTTGAAAGGAATCTGTAGGACAGTCCCGCCATCGTCGGCCACCTGTGGGGGAACATGAGCAGAAATACTGCTGTTTATTATTTCAGAGCGCACAGAGGTCTCTAGAACAAAACTTCTCTAAAAGGGAGTACATTTAATGACACAGCTGTCTATTGTCAAAACAAGGGGAAGGACAAAGAGAGAAATTGTCTGAATTTTAAAGTCAGAATGAATCTTAATTTTTATAGTCCTTGTATATATGAGCACACATGAATCCTCTTCTTTTTTATGCATAAGAATGATTCTCACTGCCCCTGTCCTTTCCAAAAAGGGATGGAACAAAACCCCCTTCATGTCCAGCTACACCGCCCGAAATACGTGCTCTGGTCTCAGGCTGTATCATTTCCAGCGTTTGCCATCTTGAGCCAACTCTAAGATAAGCGGTTAGTATTTCAACAGTTTATCAAATAATTTCCAAGAGGCTTTCCTTTGCTGTTTATGTTGGAAAGTTGTTTCTGCCTAAGATTATATTTACTCGAAGCAGCATTTGCGGTCAGAGGCCTTACTGAGCCAACATCACTTACTCTAAGGTTTCACGTATGTGAGAGCTCATTTTGCATACATTTTCATTTTTTAAACAAAAAGGGATGATTAGCAAATCCCACAATGAGGTAAGTTCCCAGTTCAGTTCCTCATATATTTACTAGCTACTTTTTGGCTGCTGGAATATTTATCATGATAAGCAAAACCTTAATCAAATCAGCAAAGGTTTTCAATTGCAGTGTTCAAGTTTCATCATTTCAAATTCATGCTGGCTGTCTCCAGCAGAGCTGATATTTGGATGCAATGAACAAGAGAAGGGAATAAAACCCTTTTTCAGTGAAAGAGAAAGTTATAAATAATGACAAGTTTTTGTAGCTTTAGAATTAAACAGCTTAGTAGATTTAAAAAATGAGCATATTGTTGTCTTTCTAACCAAAGTGATCTAATTTCCAGAAACCAGTCGATCGTATCTGCTGAAACAACCCCACTCCCTGCCGTATTTTCT
Source organism: Anoura caudifer (assembly GCA_004027475.1). NCBI lineage: Eukaryota > Metazoa > Chordata > Mammalia > Chiroptera > Phyllostomidae > Anoura > Anoura caudifer. The sequence continues at coordinate 12,765 of PVKU01015527.1, read as the reverse complement.
ATTTCAATTCTCACTTTGTTCTTGAAACAGCAATAATGATTTAGAGTGACATGTTGTTGCTATGGAAGCTTATTTTTTCTCCGCTTTAGACTATTGAAGACTTGTGAGCTCTTAAATGTCTTTGCATGAGTTATTACCCAAACGCGCCGATGCACTGATGGCCTGGGCAGCTGTTCAAACCCAAACTCAGACGAGGGATGGTTACAGGGAGAGTCAAAGGTTGGGGTTACGCTGTGCGGCACATAAAGTAAAAACCAGGCGAATGATACCCTCACAGCCTGCAACTTTATCGGAGGATTTTGATGATTTGAGCCTTACCCCTGTGGTTAGGGATAGGTGTAGCCACAGCATTTACAGTTGTTCATTATTTACTACATGTATAGCACTCCGAGTCATTTCTCTTGCCCGATTTTCATAGGGAGGGCGGGGAGTGGTATGCATTGATGAAGATCCATCCTCGTACGGCCTGGCAATCCACATCTCTACATCTAAAGGAGAGATGCAGCTCAGTTGCCATGGTACCTCAGTGTTTGCCACCTGGAATGTAATCTCTATGAGGATAAGGACATTGTTTTATTTATTGCTGACCATCTCACTCTCTAAATGGGGACTTGATGCATAATCGGTGATCAATAAATATTTGCTTGAATGGCTTAACAGGTTCACAGAAACTTGTTCTTGGAAGGCAGCTGAGCACTGCTGATTCTCCTTCCTACCCACTTCTCATGCCTCTCCTGCAAGATGAGGAGGGCTGATCTTACATCTCACGGAAGCACTACAGGTATGAGAACCAAACCTCTCAGAGGCCATCCATTCCAATGATGGGGGTTTTCCGTTGTTCCAAATTTCCTCTTACGGAGAATCGAAATCTGTCTCCATGTGTCTTCCCTCCTTAATTCCTGCTCTTCCTCCTAGAGAGACACTCTCTTTTTCCTGACAATGTGTCAGATAGCGGGAGATGGTCTCACAGTTCCCTATGGAGCACAGATGGCGTGGAACAGAGTATAAATGGTAAATGGGTGGAACCCATAAATCCAGGAAGGAGCTCTTCTCTTAAAGGACAGCTGATTTTTAGGGTGCCGTTCAGACCTACTCGTTTTAAAGACTGCACAATACTAATGAAGTAATTATAATTCATTATAGTTTAAGAAGTTACTGGACCTTAGGGGGTAAGAAAAAAATCTCCTTTTAAATCTAGCCTGACACAACGCTTTAAGGAACCCACATTCTCAAGGAACTGTAAGTTAATTTTTGATCAGGTAAAGACCTTGGAATTAAAATTGTAATTAATTAACCATACGGCTCTTTTTAAATTGAGTACCTACTCGGTGTCATCACTTAATTTTCCTATATTGTATTAAAGGCTATATTACGAGCCACTAAGATTTATTAAGTGCTAATGGTCTGCAAATGTTATTGCATTGAATTCTCATAAGAAATCCATGACGAAGGTCCGTTATTATCTACATTTTATATAGGAGGAAAGTTTGCTTCAGTGAGGATGAGTAATTAATCCAAAGTCATCAGCAGTAATGTCACAGGGTCAGGCTTCAAACTCAGGTCTCACACCAAGATGTTCTTAACCTCCAGGCCATATATTTCCAATGACGACATTCTTGCGTGTGGGGGTGGGGATAGGTTCCGTTTGTCTTTGTATCCCTCGCAGTGCCGTATGCACTGGTGCTCGATACATATGTGTCGAATCAATGAGCACATTTGGTGATGGGAGACCATGGGTCAAAGCACAATCCACAACACGGCGTTTTGCACCTCGGATTTCATCTCTGAGAAGGGAGAATTGGGCTGCGGGACCTCTCGGCTTCCTCCCGGTCTTAAGCATAAATCCTGCCAGTCCAGGATTGCAGCTGAATTAGAGTTAATGACACAGACAATTGGGAAGAACATGGCATGAGGAGCAACACAAGCTTAACACAACATTCCTTTGAAAAGAATGTCCCCTCTGCCCGAAATACCCTTTCCCCACTTGCTCACTTGGCAAATGTCCAATGGTCAGCTCAACCAGTCTCCCCTCTGCAGCTCCCCTTGGACCCTCCCTCAGCACCCCACCCTCACACACACACACACACACACACACACACACACACACTCCCCTTCCTCATAGTCCCCAAATACACTGTGTATGATTTGTGATTATTTGATTGTGGGTCTGTCTCCCCATCTTACCCCTAGGCTGTGAGCTCTTTAAAAACAGAAACTGTCTCCTGTTCACCTCCAAGCCCCTTCATAGGACCTTCAGTACATAGTTTTGAGAGGCTGAATGAATTAGCAGACCATGTGCAGGGGGAGTGAAAGGGGAACAATCTGAGCTTAGTAGAGAATTCATGCCAGGAAAACAAAACAAAACAAAACAAAACAGTGAGAAATGAAGTTAGTAAGAGATGGGAAGCTGGAATTCCAGAAAGGGGAGCTTAGGCTTGGTGGCCCAGGCAATGCCCTGGACCATTCTTAGTAGGAAGTGACAGTGAAAAGAAGAATTCTATTAGGAAAATTAGTGTGCACATGGTTTCCCATTAAAATAATGAGTAAAGGTAATGCACTTCCTTTCTTAGTATGCTCTTAGTAAATCCACATCTCATTTATTATATCTGACACATGCATAAAAACCAGAATAATCTGATTTAAAGATGTCTTAGTTTGTTTTAATTGAATAAATTTTTAATAAATTACTAGCACAGTGAACAAATACCTTACTTAGGATAAACTAAGTTCGAATAAGTCTACATAGTTGTTTGTAGCATATATAAAATGTCTAGCTCAGTGCCTGGCATATTTTAAGTGCTCAATTATTATTTGTTGCTTGTCAAGTTGACATTGCACCATGTATGCCTTCATTCTGGTTATTTGCACACATGGAGCATAATAGTCTCACAGCTGTTCCCAGACCTAAACACAGTGATTATTTTTTAAAAATTAAGAGATTAAAACATTAATTAAATTTAATTAATTAAAGATTGAAAGACCTTTAGTGTTTGTGTTTGGAATACAGAATATACGTATACTTATATCAATGTGTTTGTCTTTTTAATTCTCTGAGATATAAAATAATATTAAAATAAGTGAACATCAGGTCACATATCGAATGGCTACGGTAGATGGCAGCTCAGAAATGCGTTCATCCCCAGCCAGACAACCTGTGCTCAGTATAAGCAACTGAGTGGGTAACACTTCGTTAAAAGCCAAGTAAGCCCCTTTGTTCTGCTGCCTCTTAGGGAAGCTCGTACTGGAAAACAGTCAGTTCAAGTCCATTGATGGGAATGGCTCGGCCATGTTCACCAGGTGGGCCACATTACCAGGTAATTGCATCACTTTGCAATCTTGGGGTTTCAACTCACAAGCAATTTCAGAATGCAAAACTTTCTCCCTGGCTTGAAAGGGCAGAAAGATGTGTGTGCGCATGCGTGCATTTCAAAATGAGGATGGCCTTGGAGAGCTCCTCTGTGATGTTTGGGATCTGATTTTATGTGACGAAGCTCCTCCATGACTAAGCCTGATGCTATTAGACAAATGTTATGTGATGCTGCCTGATGTAGTGCATAGTGATCTTATTTGGACCACCGTGAGTCAACGTGTACGCCTAGGAAAGCGTGAGATCGCTTGAGTCCTAGGTCCTTATATGGATTTCCATAATTGTGCAGTTCTGCGGCTGGCTTATGTACATCTCTGGGTGCGTGTTGGGGGTGGGCATTAAGCAGTACTCCGAAGCTTGGCTTTCTGATGCATGTTTATCAGTTTAAAATTTAACAGCTAATTGTTAGGATATTATTTCAGAAACAAATGCAAATCAACCCCAGTTCCCAGCACCCTCATCTATGGGGAAAGTGCAAGGGAAAGAGCATAAGGGAGGTGGCAGGCTCTTTCCGTATACTCAGAAACCTTGTCATGATGCAAGTTTGAGCCAGCATTTGGAAATTATATAACAGGACTGTGAGCCAATTCCTAGTACTAAAATCCCAAAAGACTTCACGAAATCAGGGTCTCATTTCTTGTGTGTATTCTATAGGGGCTTGTAAATCTGGTAGGTGTATCTAAATTGTGTCAAAAGGATCCCATTCCTTACTGATGGGTGTGTACATTTCAAGGATAACTTATCTTTATTCCTGATTTTGATCTTCCATTGGTAAAGGCTCCTAACTCTCTGGATTTATGTTCCCCTGCCCATAGCCACTTTGAAGGTAGTTAATCTTCTCACAAGTTCTGAGTGTAGTGCTGTGAAAGAGAATCTGGGCTTTGGAGCCTGTGGCAGTTATCAGAATATTCATGAAGTGTTTCTAATTCTCCTTCTAGGATATTTTCACCTCTTTACCCCCTTGAAGGTAGGGATGTCCATAGGACTTGTTTTGTCCAAGGAAGTGAAAGCGTAAGTGGGGTGGCCACTTCCGGGTGGCCTGCATGTGTTTGCCTCACCTCTTCCCCCTGCCCCTTCGTCTCTCGTAATCATGGAGATGGAGCCACTTTCAGATGCAATTCCGAAGGGAGGACAACACACAGAAGAGAATCCCAGACTCACCTAACATAACCCTCGTTGCTTTTAAGCCACTAAGACTTGGTGGTTGGCTGTTATCCCTACAGAACCTAACTTACCCTGGCCGATACAGGGCTAGACAGGCCTGGGCTCAGGTCCTTGAACAAATTATAGAACTGCTCCCACCACCTCAGAGAGTCGTAGGAGGATTAAGTAAAAGTATGTGAGCTAAGTGGTTGGCCCATAGAATGGACATAACAATGTTTATTTCTTCTTCCTCCTGGAGCTCGCATCTTGTTTAGCACCTTTGTGCCTAGAATAAGCCCTGGAATATAGAAGGTGTTTGAATAAATGAAAGAATACATAGCAATATTTAGGTGTACTTAGAGAGTGATTTATTTAAAATCATTTTTTCCTGCACATTTTCTTATATCAGGTTTTCCAAGGCACAGTGAGCCAAAGAGACAGGCCAGATGGGGAGGAAAGGGCACAGTTCTCAGATTTTAACTCTGGCTGAGATAGTTGCTAGCCCAAGTGACCCTAAATTGGATGGGACAATTTACAGCATCCTGAGCAGAGGTGGCAATGGCCCTGCTGACCTCTGCATCATCCAGACCTCTTCTGAAGTACTGAGTGTTGCTCCGAGAAACATATTTGAGAGGGGCATCGGCAAACTGGAATGCACGCACGTGGCAGCTGACGGGGGCAAGGACAGAAGGCGGGTCAAGATGCTGAGAAGTCGGGAAGCTACTGATTTCCTCCCGCTGTTTGCTGTGAGGTTAACTGAACATAGATCCTGTTTGTGTTCTCAGTACTTGAGTGGACAAAGCGAGTAAAAATGTTGCCATTTGATAAACCGGAGTCTGTCCTGTGACCCAGGGACATAGCACACGGTGTTTTTAATAACAGCATAACTTCCCCTGTCACTTGCTTAGAAATCACAGCAGGGAGAGCAAGCTGAAATGATCTAGCAAACGGAAAGATTGTAAATGGGGAATATAGAATTTTGTCACCCCATTTCACCACAAGCAGCATGAGCAAAGGCAGGGAGGGGCAAACTTTAAAAAGGCAAAAGAGAAGGCCACCAGGGAAAGGCAGGCGGTAGCCAGGGGCTGGGGCAAACCTAGTCCCGAAGACGTCCGCGGCTGCCATGCCAGAACTCAGAGGAGGAGCTGAGATGCCACAGGAAGCCACTGTGGAGGTGGCCTTGGCCACACAGCGCCTGAGCTTCGTAGACAAAAACAGAATGCAATTGATGAGGAAACAGAATCTTCTCGATCAATCAAGAATAGAAGGACCAGAACAATGAAAGACTGGTTTCAGAGGCTGGCCTGAGCTATTAAGACCAAAGGTGTAAGACATCTTAAGATGAAATTGGACTTTCATCTTAGTTAGACCTGCTATTATCTCCACTGCATACTTTGTTCACTGAGTAACTGTCACATGGTAGAAAGGTCACCTTTCCCTCATTAAAGACAAGTGATGGAGGAACAAGTTACTCATGACATTTATTCATCAATTCCGCCACAAACAATAAGCACCTATTTTGTGCCAAAGAACAAGCTAGGCACCAGTAATGCAGGAATGAGAATTGAAGTCTCTGCCCTAAAGAATATCGAAGGCTAGTGGGGCAGATGAATTCAGAAATAAGCAGTTAGACTGCAATGTGCGTGCACTGGAAGAGGTGGGCCCAGAGGATTCTGGAAGCATCTGGGTGGAACACCTTGCTCAGGGGAAGGGCATGAGGGGAAAGAGGTGGGAAGGTCAAAGATGAGATGGCCTCATAAAGTGAGTCTAGAGGAAGAGCAGAAGTCAGCCAGGCAAGCAGTAGGAGCCCAGGCAGGGAGGGTGGTGGTGTGTTTGATTACTCAGGTCCACAAGGGGGCACAGAAAGAGTCAGAGGTGAGATTGGGGAGAAACCTTGGTGGGGCTTGGACTTCATTCCGAGGGAAATAGGGAGCCATGAAAGGTGTTTCTGTGGGGAGGTGACCCCTTCCGCTTTTAACAAATATTCTTTGTACTCAGCTGGCTCTGGAGGTTGGGGGAGGCGTATTTGACGGGGGAGGGTAGAAGCGGGAAGATCGGTCCGGAGGCTGTGGCTGCAGTGCATGTGAGGTAGGACAAGGCCTGAACTGCCGTCAGGGGAGCTGGGCCGGGATCCTGGGCCAACGTCCCAGAAGGAAGTCAGCCTAGAGGACTTTCTTGGTTTGTTTATTGATCCCATTCTTTCAGCAAACATTTAGAGTGACAGTTACAGTGAAGCAGGGGTTGAGGGTAGGGGACATGGCGGGGGGATGAGGTGGAGGGGCTGCTGCTCAGACTGGAGGTCTGGTGTTTGTCATAGCTTCCCTCTGCTCAGAGAGTCATTAAATTAATTCTTCCTTTCAATTGTCCCTTTGCTGATGCAAGGATAGAGGTGGTTGGGAGGAGTGTCCATTCCTGGAACAAGCCTGGCTCCCTCCACAGTTCTGCTGATGCAACAGGGAATTTATCTTTCAGAGACAATGTCTAGAATAAGTGTTGTGTCTCCTCGGAGCTCCCAGGAGCTCTGAGGCTCTGTGGAGCCCTTGGCACCCAAGGGCTAGAGGATAGTCTTCGGAAGATGCGCATGGGTGGTCATGCAGACCCATACGAACTTCGGATCCAGAGTTCTCTGGGACTCCGTAAACTAGTGTAGACCTGGCACCACCCTCTTATTCCGTACGGTGTTTCTTCAGGAAGGTCCCAGGGGATTCTCAAGGGACAGTGGCCGTGTCAAAGGGAAACAATTTTGCCCTTCTTGCAAAGAAGTAGCAGTGGTGAGATGAATGCCTTCACCACAGTGAATGCTTTTTTTTTTTTTTTTTGCTTCATCTTTTTTTTAACTCTCCTCTCACTCCCCAAGGTGCTTGTGCATAGGAGAAAAGGTGCTACGAATGGGCACAGCCTCTGAGGATGGGCCTTTCTCTGGCCCCAAAGATATAGATAAGACTGGAGGAGCCTAAAATTAGTGTTGGCTCTGCCTACCTGGCTCCATTCCTTGGTGCCGGAGTCGATGCCTCATGGTGTTTTGGTATGTGACCAAGAAAAGCAGTACAACCACAGAACACACAGAGGAACCGGGGTGAGAAAGTTGACGAGGATTAAATTGGAGAAGTAATGATAGCAGGGGGAGAAAGGGACATAATTTTGCCTGTTACCCTAAGTAGTGATACAACCAAATCTTCCGGAGCACTAGTTAGCTACACCTACCATGGCAGTTATTCATGGAGGAAATGGTATCCTAGCATATACTTTATAATAAAACTAACTTCTACTCGTGAATAGCTAATCATTGATGCTATACTTCTGTGCCCTGATCAGTTCCAAAATGTCATTCTGTTATCACCAAAACTCAAGGAAGGAATGACTAGGAGCCTATTATTATTGCTACAGCTAACATTTATCAGGCACTCGCTCTGAGCTCAGAGAGTGTGAACTTGTTCTTGTCAAGGTTAGTAATGAGTTTCGTATTCCCAAATCTGATGGACACTCTCCTCTGTCACATTTTACGTGGCCTCCAAGCAGCATTCATCACAACAGATCCTTCCTTTTTACAAGTCTCTTCTCTCCTGGTCTGGAGACTCTACTCTCTCCTAGATGGCCCCCTGCCTCTCTAGAACCTCATCTCAGTATTTCTGCTTATTCTACTTTTTCTACTTTGAACTCATAAAGTTCTTGTTTTACGGGATATGGACCTGGGCCTTCCTTCCTCTCTTCTCTCTCCACATTTTTTGCTGGGTGATCTCATCCTTTCCCATGGCCCTAGATATCAATCACACCAATGACTCTGAAATTAATATCTCCTGGTAAGATCTCTCTCTGCTGACTTCCAAGCTCACATCTGACCACTGACCTGACATCTCTGCTTAGATGTCTCACAGGTAGATGTGACTGATCCAAACTTGAACTCTTACTTTCTCCTCTTCTCCCAACAAATCTTGCTGGCATATACTGCATCTTGACTTCTCTCTCCTTTCCACATCTACCAGCAAGTTTGGTCAATTTTATCTCCACTTCTCTCCGTTTCCTCTTCCCCGGATGTTTGCAGTGGTTTCAAACTGGCCTCCCCACACCCAGTCCTGCCTCCCTATAAGCCACTCTCCACACGGCAGCTGGGGTGGTTATTAAAACATGGAAAACAACCCATGTCACTGTGCTGCTGAAAGTCCCTCGGGGACTTTCCTTGAAGTTTGAATGAAATATAAACTCTTTCTGTGTTTCTTGGTGAGAGAGAGAGAAACACAATGTGAGTGAGAAATATCAGAAACATTGATTGGTTGCCTCCCATATGTGTCCTCACCTGGGATCAAAGCCCACAACCCACATATTTGCACATTCCTGGAATGCACCTTCACATGGTTTTGCAAAGTTGGGTACTTCTCCTTCTTAGGTTGCAACTTACCTGTCACCTCCTCAGGGAAGCCTTTCTTGATCTAAATTAGATCTCTACTATCATTCTTTATCAAAGAATCCTGTTTGCTTTTTCATGACTCTAATTATAGTTTATAATTGTTTAGTGTCTTTGTTTAGTTATTTGTCTTCTTGACAAGCCTGTAAACACATGTGTTCTTATACTTTTTTTTATTCTTCATGACTGGCACAGTGCATTGCATGTGATAGGTGTTCAATATATACCTGTTGAATGAAAGATTGTCAGGTCTGCACAAAGCCGTCTATGTGTGTTATTTTAATTGATGTTCACAAGAAGTCTGAAAGACATATATTGCTCTATTGCATTTTATGAACGAGAAAAAAAAAGTTTACAGGTGTGAAGTAATTTGTCCAAATCCACAGAGTCTACAGATGAAGAGGCTAGGATCTGAAATTGGATTGTCAAGGTCCAAGACGTGAGCACTGACCCACTTCATTTCATTGTTGTTGGGGTTTGTAGGAGGGTGTGTAAGAGGGAGAAAGGAAGTTATCGTGTCTTTAATATTAGCACAGTCTCACTTTGTGATTTATAAGATCTTGACATGAAGATCTTGGCTGCTTTCTCCAGTCTGTTAAATCACTTGTTTCAGAGTTTTGTTTTGTTTTTTTTCCAAACTCAAAACAGAGTTAGGTAGTCTGGGGTTTAAGTTCATTTCAGAGCCAAGTAAGCATTTAAACCCATATTTTCTTTGCTAGCTCACTGTAACCTTCCAAAGCTAGTCATACATTTTATGGACTGATTTTCATGATTTGATGCTGCTTCATCTTTCCGTATCTACCCTGAAAAAATAAATCACACAAATTGGCCATTTCCGGTGGTTCCCTGTGACTGAGTTTCCCATAGATCTGGCACAGACGTCTAAAACATATTCATCTCCAAGTTTTCAGCATGCCTCTAGTACTAGCCCAAATAACAGCTTTGGGAAGATTAGAAGACAGCACCCCTCAATCTCTCCCAAAATCCCAATGACTATTTGCTGTTGTTGTTGTTACAGAGATAGAAAATCCCATCCTAAAATTCATATAAACTGTCAGGGAATCCCAAATAGCCAAAATAATCTTGAACAAGATTATGCTATCAGTTGGTGATCTCACACTTTCAGATTTAAAAACTTACTTCAAAGCTATGATAATCAAAACAATGTGGTACTGGCATGAAGATAGACTAAGACCAATGTAGTAGAATAGAAAGTCCAGAAACAATCACTTATATATATGGCCAAATGATTTTGGACAAGGATGCCAAGTCCATTCAATGGGGAAAGGGCAGTTTTTTCAAGAAATCTTCCAGGAAACTAGAGGAAAGAAAGGAAAGAAAGGAAAGAAAGGAAAGAAAGAAAGAAAGAAAGAAAGAAAGAAAGAAAGAAAGAAAGAAAGAAAGAAAAGAAAAGAAAAGAAAAGAAAGAGAGAGAGAGAGAGAGAGAAACTGGATCATCACCTTATCTGTATACAAAAATTAACTTAGAATAGCTCAAAAACCTAAATGTAAGAGTTAAAACTATACAACTCTAAGAAGAAAACATAGGGGGAAAGCTTCATGACATTGCATTTGGCAATGATTTCATGGATATGACACCAAAAGCATGAGCAACAAAAGGAGAAATAGACAAGTTGGCATTCATCAAAATTAAAAACTTGTGTATCAAAGGATGCTATCAAGTGTGAAAAAGCAACCCATGGAATGGGAGAAAACATTTATGAATCATATAACTGATGACAGATTGGTAACCAGAATACATAAAGAATTTCTACAACTTAAGAAAAGCAACAACAAAACAAATGACCTGATTAAAAATAGACAAAGAACTTGAATAGACATTTCTCCAAAGAAGATATGCAAGTGGCCAAAAAGCACATGGAAAGATGCTCAACATCACTACACATTAGAAAAAATGCAAAGCACAACAGGATACTACTTTACACACATTTGGATGGCTATTATCAAAAAAAAGAAGAGAGAGAGAGAGGGAAGAAAAGAACTGTTGGCCAGAATGTGGAGAAACTGAAATACATGTGAGTTGCTGGTGGGAATGTGAAATGATGCAGCCACTGTGTAAACTGTTATGTCAATTCCACAGAAAATTAAATGGAAAATTATCACACCATCCAGCAATTCCACTTTGGTGTATACACCCAAAAGAAGTGAAAGCAGAGGCTCAAAGGGATATTTGTACACCCATATTCATAGGCAGTGTCACGACAGCCAAAAAATGGAAGGAACCCAAACGACCACTGATGAGTGAATGGATAAACAGAATGTGGTATATACATGCAATGGAAAATTTGACATATGCTACAACTTAGAAGAAACTTGAAAACATTGTGCTAAGTGAAATAAGTTCATCACAAAAGGACAAATGTCTATTTCTTCTTGTATGATGTAACGAATATTCAAGTTCATAGAAAAGGCAGAAAACTGTACTTGAGCAATTAAAATAAAAAATATAAATAGAAGAAAAGGAAAGTAGAACAGTGGTAACCAGGAGCTACGGGAGGAGAGGGAGTGGGGAGTTATTGTTTAATGGGTACAGAGTTGGAGAAGGTGAGCAGCTCTGGGGACAGATAGTGGTGATAGTCGCATAACAATATGAACACGTTTAATGGCACAGAAGTGCACGCTTAAAAATGCTACATTTTGTCATGTGTATTTTTACAATAGAAAAGATTTAACTTTCTAAGAAACTATATTTTTATTTACAGCTAAAACTGCGTAATGGATGCTATGCAAAGCTGCCCAAATGCCACACTCAGAAGTGGGGTCGTACTGTCCCGGATGCTGCGATGCTCTCAGCTACTAGTCTCCAGAAACTGCCCTTGGCTGGAGAGAGCTGTCAGTTCCATTCCCAGGGCTGCCGAAGTCCGACGACTCTTCAATGTGAGGACATTAGGACCGGTTTCACAGCTTCCAAGGTGCTGACGGTGGTGTAGTTGTGCCTGCATTGCAGCTCAACCTCACCTTCTCTCCAACCTTTATTTTTTATGTTTTTTTTTTTTTTAGTAAGTGCTTTCAACCATTAAAAACTCCCTTAAAACCCACTTCCTTAAAAAAAAACAAAACCCTGAAAAATAAAAGAAAGAAGTAAAGAAAGCAAGGAAAGAAGGGAGGGAGGAGGAGAAGGAGGGAGGGGAAAAGGAAAGGGAAAGAAGGAAGGAGGAAGGGAGGGAGGAAGGATAAGAAAACAGCACTCCTTTCTCGATTCTTGACTTCCACCTGCCAGAAAAACTGCCATAACAAATTATGTACATATCTGATGAGAGGGACTTGAAAGGCACCCCTTCAAGCTGTGCGGTGCACAGCCTGAACAAAGAAGCAGTGGTTCTCAGTTGACCCTGTCTCATGCTTCTGCTTTGGGGATCCCCAGCACCATTCAACAGGGTCGGTTGATGAGCGTCCACGTATCCCTAACCACCATCTGAGCCAGCCTTGAACAGAAAGAGAAATACGTCAGTTTCCTCAGCAGGCGTTTCTGGTGTCAACGAGATCTGGGATATGAGAGGCTAGGAGGGTGCGCAGAGGACTCCCTAGAGTCTTTCACTCTTCAGCTCTGTGGTCTTGATATTTCACCTTCTGGTCCTACCACTTTCATGCATCATGCTCAGCTCTTTGGGCAGGTCTCTGCATCCCTATCTCTCCTAATCCAAGGTCATTGTCTCTTGCTTTAACCTTAAGCTGCTGTGTTATCCTGAATGCATTTTGCTTGTGTCAAATGTGACCTAAAGTTCCTGGGATATCTGTGAGTTCTGGGAGCAGATCTGGGGTCTCCTTTTCAACACCAACAGGAAAGAAACCCTAAATGGGGGAAAATACCAGTGAGGGTACTTTCGACTAA
>PVKU01015526.1:0-17999 GCA_004027475.1 Anoura caudifer | reverse complement strand
GCTCCTACCCTTCGCAACAGCATGGATGGAACTGGAGAGCATTATGCTAAGTGAAATAAGCCAGGAGGTGAAAGACAAATACCATATGATCTCACCTTTAACAGGAACCTAATCAAAAAAACAAACAAACAAGCATAATATAACCAAAGACACTGAAATTGAGAACAAGAGAGGAGAGGGATAGGAATATCCAGGGAAAAGGGGAAGGGATTAAAGCAACAAGTATGAAAGACATATGGACAAAAGCGGGGGGTGGGGGGGTGGAAATGGGAGGGAGGTGGGGAGGGCTGGGGCGGAGGGACGGGATGGGAGTAGAAAACAGAAAACTGTGTAAGAACAACAATTAAAATAAAATTTAATAATTTAAATAAATAAATAAAATTTTTTAAAAAATGCTTACGATCTTTCGTTATCCAGAAAATGCAAATAGAAACACAATGACACACTATCACACATACAGGAAAATGGTTAAAATTTAAATGACTAACAATAACAAAAGCTGATGCCATCTGGAAATATTTGGCATTTCTTAAAAAGTTAAGCATACATTCATTCTTTCTATTCAGCAAGTCCACTCTCAGGTATTTACCCAAGAGAACTAACATAAGTTCAAACAAAATTCTGTATATGAATGTTCATGGCAGTTTTGTTCACAATGGCAGAAAGCTGAAAACATGGTGGTATATTCCTATGACTGAATACCATCAGTTATTGCTATCTGCAATAACAAGGGTGAATCTAAAAAACATTATGCCCATCAAAACAAGTCAGACACTCTGACTTCATCTATAAGAAAAAGTAGAACAAGTAAAATTAATCTATGGCAACAGAATTTAAAAAGGTGAGTCCTCAGGAGCAGAAAAGGAGGAATACGGGATGGGACAAGAAGGGGCGCTGGGGAACTTTCTTGGATGATGAAAATGCTCTGTATCTTCACAAGGGTAGTGGTTATAAGCTTACACATAGTTGTCAAAATGCACAGAACCATATGCTTAAGATATGGGCTTTTTAAAAAGTTTTTAAAAATTACAACACCAGCAGTAAGTAATCTGGGAACTTTTTCCATTTTTCCCTACAATGATACACAATTGGTCAAACTCCATCGGAGTTTGTACTACTCTAGTTTATGTGTCACAGTGACATTCTTCCAGCCTTATTCTGTCCTCTTACCTTGTTAACTTCTGGTGTGAGGATCTCTATTTTTCTTAAACGTTGAAAAGCGTCATAATCAGTTTCTCCAAATAGTCTGATTGGTTCTCCTCTTTCTCTCAGTCTTCTGATAACCTATTTAAAAAAAAACACACACACACAGTAGTAATTCCTTATGTTATCAGTAACAGTAATTCCTATTTTAGGTGACCAAACACTTATTTTGAACTGTCAGTGAAAAAGTTGTGTTTGTTTTTCCTTTAATTTTCCATCAACAAATATACTAACTCATTGTCACAGCTTCAATGGTCCTAATGGTTTTAGGTCCTTGGATGTTTCAGGAAGGTACCAATCTATATAGTAGAATACATGAGAAAAATACTAAGATGGGAGTGAGTGATGATATTTATATACAGAAGGAAAACATAGTTTGGAGCCAGCCAATGACTCAATGGCCATGGCCAAGGTCAGCTGCAGCACTACATTCAAACCAAACACTTCTCCCTCGGAAGAGAAGGTGAGCGCGATCAAGGTGCAGCACGTGCAAGGCTTTTGAGGTGATGACAAGACTCTATTTCTTGACTTGGGTAATGGCTGAGTGTTTGTTTTAAAATTATCCATTATATTGAACATATGTTTATTATATACCATGTACATACTATATTTCATGAAAAGGAGATACAAAAATTATAATTAAAAGTTGGTCCAAATTTTTTTTCTAAGAACCAAGAGCTTTAGCTGAGAAGACATTTAAGAAACTAAGTAGGGCTCACAATGGATTAACTGAAGCTTGTATTAAAAAGAAACGTAAGGGTTCTATTGCTTTCTCTAATCAATTCAGAAATGACCTCAAAAACACCTCTGTCAGGTCCCCATCTGACAAAAGACAGGAATTACACATTTCTTCATGAAACAGCACACCTGATTTTTGGATATGTTTTACTTCTCAAAATAAATTAAAATCTATCTCTCTTAAATTTCTACCCCATTATCTTAGCTCTACTTTATGAAAGCATAGAGAACACTCAATTCCTTTTTGAAACTAGAGCTGGAAGACTTCTGCCCAAGATGGAGGCATAGGTAGATACATTGTCCTTCCTCGCATAACCTAAAGAAGGACAACAACAAATTTAAAAACATAATAAGATACACTATGCCTCCTCGCACAATCAAAAGAAGGAAAACAACAAATTTAAAAACAAAATAACCAGAACTGCCAGAAAACCCTACTCTCTGGAAGTCAGACAACCAAGGAGTTAATGAAGAAACATTCATTCAGACTGGCAGGAGGGGTGGAGGTGGGCAGCCAGGATGGCAAGCATTGGAGGCAAGGCAGTGGCTGGAGGACCAGATCGGGGAGGCAGGAGATGTCTGACTGGGGCAGACAAATTGGTGACTAGTGAATCCACGCAGTCCCAAATTTGCATGGATAAACCGGGAGGAACAACTGGGGAGTGAGACAGACTGCACAACCCAGGGTTCCAGCACAGGGAAATAAAGCCACAAAAGCTCTGGCTGTAAAAACCTGTGGGGGCTGAGGTGGCTAGAGAAACTCCCCGCTTCACAGGAGAATTTGCTGGAGAAACCCACAGGGTCCCAGAATGTACACAAATCCACCCACCTGAGAATCAGCACCAAAAAGGCCCAATTTGCCTGTGGGTAGCAGAGGAAGTGACTGAAAGTGGGCTGAGAGACAAGCAAGTAGCATTGTCCCCTCTCGGACACCTCCCTTACAGACAGCACCATAATGCAGCAATGTGGGTTGCCCTGCCCTGGTGAACACCTAAGGTTCCACCCCTTACAACATAACAGGTGCACTAAGACAAAGAAATATGGCCCCCCAAAAAAGAACAGGTCAAAGCTCCAGAAAAAGAACTAAGTGCTGAGGAGAGCCAACCTATCAGATGCCAAGTTCAAAACACTGGTAATCAGGATGCTCACAGAAATGGTTGTGTATGATCCAAAATTAGAGGAAAAAGTGAAGAGTATGCAAAGTGAATAAAGAAAAATATACAAGGAACCAACTCTGAAGGGAAGGAAATCAGGACGCAAAACAACGGTTTGGAGCAGAAGGAAGAAATAAACATTTGACCAGAAAAGAATAAAGAAACAAGAATTCAAAAAAAAAAAAAAAAAAAAGTGAGGAGAGGCTTAGGAACCCCTGGGAAAACTTTAAATATTCCAATATCCAAATCATAGGGGTGCTAGAAGGAGAAGAGAAAGAACAAGAAATTGAAAACTCATTTGAAAAAATAGCCCTGGATGGTGTAGTTCAGTGGATTGAGCGCGGGCCTGTGAACCAAAGGATCGCGGTTCGATTCCCAGTCAGGGCACATGCCTGGGTTGTGGGCCAGTTCCTGGCAGGGGATGCAACAGAGGCAACCATACATTGATATTTCTCTCCCCCTCTCTCTCTCTCCTTCCCTTCCCTCTAAAGATAAATAACTAAAAAGGTTAATAACAATTTTAAAAAATTTTTTTAATGTTTAAAAAAATCTTTAAAAAAAAAGGAAAAATGAAAAAATAACGAAAGAAAACTTCCCCAATCCGCTGAAGGAAATAAGACTTCCAGGAAGTCCAGAGAGTCCCAAAGAGGTTGGACCCAAGGAAGCGCACACCAAGGCACATCATAATTACATTACCCAAGATTAAAGATAAGGAGAGAATATTAAAAGCAGCAAGAGAAAAAGAGGCAGTTAGCTACAAAGTAGCTCCCATAAGACAATCTGATGATTTCTCAAAAGAAACCCTGCAGTCAGGAAGGGGCTGGAAAGAAGTACTCAAAGGCATGAAAGGCAAAACCTACATCCAAGATTGCTCTATCCAGGAAAGCTTTCATTTAGAATGGAAGGGCAGATAAAGTGCTTCCCAGATGAGCTCAAGTTAAAGGAGTTCATCATCAGCAAGCGCTTATTATATGAAATGTTAAAGGGACTTAGCTAAGAAAAAGATGATCAAAAATACAAACGGTAAAATGATAACAAACTCACGACTATCAACAATGGAACCTAAAAGAACAAAAACAAACTAAGTAAACAACTAGAACAGGGACAAATTCACATGAAGAGAGAGCACATGGAGGATTATCAGTGGGGAGGGGAGGGGGGAGAATGGGATAAAAGGTACAGGGAATAAGAAGCACAAATGGTAGGTATAAAACAGACAGGGGAGGTTAAGAATAGTATAGGAAATAGAGAAAATCAAAGAATATATATATATGAGCCGTGGACATAAACTAAGGTAGGGGAATTCTGGTAAGAGTGGGGGTGCAGGACAGAGGGTAATAAAGGAGAGGAAAAAATGTGAAAACTATAATAGCATAATTGATAAAATATATTTAACTTTTTTTAAAAAATTAGAGCTGCTGTCAGTGGATGCTTTTAAAAGTCTCTAATGTTTCTCTCTTCAGGCTAAGTATTCAAAATATCTTCCTCTAATTTCACAACACAACTTCCAGAGTCCACCATCCTTTCCTTTGAGAGTTTCCCTTTGTCCAAAGCTCATTTTTTTGTAATTTCTGAATAGTTTGAATCCTTTGTATCACATAAATATCCTCATCTGAGGATATGTTTATTGATTTTCTTTTATACTGATTAATTGGTTTTCATTGATTTGAGAGACAGAGAAAGACTGAGACAGAGAGATAGACTTTACACAACCCAACCAGGGATCTAATCCTGACTGGGAATCGAACCTGCAAACCTTTCTGGTGTACAGGATGATGCTCTAACCAACTAAGTCTCCAAGCCAGGGCTCACATAAATATCTTACAAAAAAAATTTTTTTAAGAAAGTAATAGCTGACATTGACCAGGACATGGGCAACACTACAGATGGGAATATAAACCAATAAAACAGTGGAACTGATATAGAGCCCTCCGGTACGTATATATAAAAAGTCTTAGAGGTCACTATTTGTAGCACTATCTGTAGGGCAGGGTCTGAGAGGGAGCAATGCTGCTTGTCTGCCTCTTGGCCAGCTTTTAGTCACTGCCTCCACTACCCACAAGCAAATTGGGCCCCTCTGGTGCTGATTCCTGGGTAAATGTGGGACTGCCTGCTCCATCAGCCACCACCTCGCCCGCCCAAGTTCTTCAGCCACCGTCTTGCTAAAGAGCATAGCCCTCAGCATCCCTAAGGAGAATTCTCTGAAGAGTCCAAGGGCACATACCTAATGGACCTCTGCTCCTGGACAGCCAGAACGAAAATACACTCTGAACAACAACAATAACCACAATTTCCATAAACTACCAGGGGAAGAAATCTCAAATCAGTCTGTGAACACCAGATTACCCGAAGGAGACTGCACCACTGAATCTCACAGGTATTCTACCACAGAAGTTCACACCATAAACCCAGGGAACCAGAACAAATCAATTTAAGAAACTGAGCCTAACAAGAAGAGCCTCACAAACAATGGGAAGACAAAGAAACAATCCCCAAATGAAAGAAAAAAGAGGAAGCCCAGAAAGAATGTTAAATGAAATGGAGGCAACTCAACCATCAGATTTTGAGTTCAAAGCAATGGTTGTCAGGAAGCTCCATGAGCTCTCAATGAGCTACCAGAAACTACAGGGAACTCACTGCAAACTATACCAACATGAAAAAGGAAATAGATACTATCAAAAAGGGCCAAGAGAAAATGAAGAATACAATTTCTGAACTGAAGAACACAGCAGAAGGAATCAAAAGCAGGATCGATGAAACAGAAGATCAGACAAGCGAGTTGCAGGACAAAGTAGAAAAAACCACCCAGAAAGAGCAAGAAAAGGAAAAGAGGCTCAGAAAAACTGAAGAGGGATTAAGAGAAATGCAAGAAAATATGAAACGTAATAATATCCATATAATAGGGATACCAGAAGGAGAAGAAAAGGAGCAAGGGAGAGAAACCCAATTTGAAAAAGTAATGATGGAAAACTTCCCTAATTTGATGAGAGAAGTCACACAAATACAGGAAACACAGAGAGTCCCAATCAAGAGGAACCCAAAGAGGCCACTCCAAGACACATCATAATTAAAATGGCAAAATTCCAAGACAAAGAGAGAATCTTAAAGGCACCAAGGGAGAAAGAGGAAGTAACATACAAGGGAGTCCCCATAAAGTTAGCAGCTGACTTCTCAATGGAAACGCTCCAAGCCAGAAAAGAATGGCAAGAAATATTCCAAGTAATGAGAACCAAAGGCCTGCGACCAAGACTACTTTATCCAGGAAGGCTCTCAATCAAGATAGAAGGCCAAATAAGGAGCTTCCCAGACAAAACAAGACTAAAAGAATACACCTCCACCAAACCAGTGCGGCAAGAGATGCTAAAGGGACTGCTTTAAGGAAAGGAAGGAAAAGAGAGAGAGAGAGGAACACAGGTACAAAAATGGCAATGAATCAGTACCTATCAATAATAACCTTAAACGTACATGGATTAAATACTCCAACCAAAAGGCATAGAGTAGCTGAATGGATAAGAAAGCTTGACCCACACATATGCTGCCTACAAGAGACCCACCTCAGGACAAAAGACCTACACAGACTCAAAGTGAAGGGCTGGAAACAAATTTTCCAAGCAAACAGGAAAATAAAGCCGGGGTGGCAATACTCATATCAGACAACATAGACTTCAAAAGAAGGGCCATAAAGAGAGACCCAGAAGGTCACTTCACAGTACTCAAGGGAAGAATCCACCAAGAACACATAAACATTGTAAATATATATGCATATAACATAGGAGCACCTAAAAACATTAAGAAAAATTAAGAGGACTTCAAGAAAGATATTGACATCAACACAATTATAGTAGGGGATTTTAACACCCCACTGTCAAAAGCGGACAGATCTTCCAAACAAAATATCAAAAAAGATATTGTGGCACTGAACAACATTCTACATGAAATGGACTTAACTGATATATGTAGAGCCCTTCATCCCAAAGAAACTAAATACACATTCTGTTCAAATGCACATAGAATGTTTTCAAAGATAGACCATCTGATAGGACGTAAAACAAGCCTCAACAAATTCAAGAAAATTGAAATCATACCAAGCATTTTCTCCAACCACAAGGGACTGAAACTAGAAACCAACCCCAAGGGGAAAAACCAAAAACACTCAAAATCATGGAGATTGAATAGCATGCTAGTAAAACAATGAATGGGTCAAGAATGAAATTAGGGAAGAAATTAAAAAGTTTCTGGAAACAAATGAAAATGAACTCAAAACAACCCAAAACTTATGGGACACAGTGAAGACAGTCCTCAGAAGGAAGTTCATAGTGATACAGGCCTACCTAAAAAAGATAGAAACATTTCAAACAAACAACCTAACCCTACACCTGTAAGAACTCGAGGAACAACATCAAAGACAGCTCATAGCAAGAAGAAGGAAGGAAATAACTAAGATCAGAGCAGAATTAAATGACATAGAGACTAAAAGCACAATTCTAAGGATCAATGAATCCAGGAGCTGGTTTTTTGAAAAGATAAAATTGACAAGCCTTTAAGCAGGCTCATCAAGAAAAAAAGAAAGAGGACCCAAATAAACACAATCAGAAACGAAAGAGGAGAGATTACAACTGACACCACAGAAATACAAAGGATTGTAAGAAATTACTATGAAGAACTGTATGCCAAGAAATTTGAAAACTTAGGTGAAACAGACAAGTTTCTAGAAAAATATAATCTTCCAAAACTCAATGAAGAAGAAGCAGAAAGCCTGAACCGGCCAATAACAGCAGATGAAATAGAAGCAGTAATCAAAAAACTCCTGACACACAAAAGCCCTGGACCAGATGGTTTCACAGGAGAATTCTACAAAGCATTTAAGGAAGAGCTAGCCCCTATCCTTCACAAACTATTCCAAAAAATCCAAAATGATGGAAGACTACCAAACTCTTTTTATGAAGCCAGCATCATTCTAATCCCCAAACCATATAAAGACATAACAAGGAAAGAAAACTTCAGGCCAATATCACTGATGAACATAGATGCTAAAATCCTCAATGAAATATTGGCAAGCCACATCCAATGATACATTAAAAAGATCATACACCATGACCAAGTGGGATTCATCCCAGGGATGCAAGGATGGTTCAATATTCGCAAATCAGTAAATGCGATACATCACAAACAAAAGCAAAGACAAAAATCACATAATCATATCAATAGATGCGGAAAAAGCATTTCATAAGGTACAGCACCCATTTATGATAAAAACACTCAATAAAGTGGGAATAGAGGGAGCATTCCTCAAAATAATAAAGGCCATATATGAGAGACCTACAGCCAACATCATACTCAATGGGCAAAAACTAAAATCTTTTCCACTAAGATCAGGAACAACACAAGGTTGTCCACTTTCACCACTTCTATTCAATATAGTATTGGAAGTCTGAGCCACAGCAATTAGACAAGAAAAGGAAATAAAAGGCATCCAAATGGGAAAGGAAGAAACAAAACTATCATTGTTTGCAGATGACATGATAGTGTACATAGAAAATCCTATAGACTCAGCCAAAAAACTACTCAACCTAACAAATGAATTTGGCCAAACAGCTGGATACAAAGTCAATATCCAGAAATCGAAGGCATTTTTGTATACCAACAATGAACCAGCAGAAGCAGAAATCAAGAAAAAAAATCCCATTTGATATAGCAAAAAGAAAAATAAAATACCTAAGAATAAACCTAAGCAAGGAGGTAAAAGGCTTGTATGCAGAAAACTACACAACACTGAAGAAAGAAATCAAGGAAGATACAAATGGAAACATATACCGTGTTCATGGATTGGAAAAATTAACATCATCAAAATGTCCATACTACCCAGAGCAATTTACAGATTCAATGCAATACCTATTAAAGTACCAGTGGCATATTTCACAGACATAGAACAAACACTTCAAAAATTTATATGGAACCATAAACAACCCCAAATAGCTGCTGCAATTCTGAGAAAGAAGAGCAAAGTAGGAGGGTTCACAATACCTGATACCAAAATGTATTACAAGGCCACTGTAATCAAAACAGCCTGGTACTGCCATAAAAACAGGCACACAGACCAGTGGAATAGACCAGAGAGCCCAGAAAGAAACCCAAGTCTCTATGGTAAATTAATATTTGACAAAGGGGGCAGCAACATAAAATGGAGTAAAAGTAGCCTCTTCAACAAGAGGTGTCAGGAGAACTGGACAGCTACGTGCAAAAAAATGAAACTCGAGCACCAACTTACACCATACACAAAAATAAATTCAAGGTGGATAAAAGATTTAAATATAAGCTGTGACACCATTAAAGTCCTAGACGAGAACATAGGTGGGAAAATCTCAGATATTTCACACAGCAACATTTTTACTGATATGTCCCCTAAAGCAAGGGACATAAAGGAAAGAATAAACAAATGGGATCTCATCAAAATAAAAAGCTTCTGCACAGCTACAGAAAACAGTATTAAAATAAAAAGAGAACCAACCATACGGGAAAACATATTTGCCAATGATACCTCAGACAAGGGTTTAATCTCCAAAATATATAGAGAACTTACACGACTCCACTCTAAGAAGACAAGCAACCCAATTAAAAAATGGGCAAAGGACTTGAACAGATACTTCTCCAAGGAGGACATACAGAGGATCCATAGACACATGAAAAGATGTTCATTATCGCTAGTATCAGAGAGATGCAAATTAAAACCACAAGGAGATACCACCTCACACCAGTCAGAATGGCCATCATAAACAAAGCAACAAACAACAAGTGTTGGAGAGGTTGAGGAGAAAAGGGGACCCTAGTGCACTGTTGGTGGGACTGCAGACTGGTACAACCACTATGGAAAACAGTACGGAATTTTCCAAGAAAACTAAAAATGGATCTACCTTTTGCCCTAGCAATTCCACTGCTAGGATTATATCCTAAGAACCCTGAAACATGAAATCCAAAAGAACCTATGCACCCCAATGTTCATAGCAGCACATAGCAGCACAATTTACAATAGCCAAGTGCTGGAAGCAACCTAGGTACCCATCAGTAAATGAATGGATCAAAAAACTGTGGTACATTTACACAATGGAAATCTATGCAGCAGAAAGAAAGAAGGAGCTCCTACCCTTTGTGACAGCATGGATGGAACTGGAAAGCATTATGCGAAATAAGCCAGGCGGTGAAAGACAAATACCATATGATCTTACCTTTAACAGGAACC
This sequence comes from Anoura caudifer, assembly GCA_004027475.1. Lineage (NCBI taxonomy): Eukaryota > Metazoa > Chordata > Mammalia > Chiroptera > Phyllostomidae > Anoura > Anoura caudifer. The sequence goes on along the minus strand of PVKU01015526.1, from coordinate 7,667 downwards.
TAAACAACAAAACAAACAAACAAGCAAAATATAACCAAAGACAATGAAATTGAGAACAGGTTGACAGTGACCAGAGGGGAGAGGGGAGGGAATTTCAGGGGAAAAGGGGAAGGGTTTACAGGAACAAGTATAAAGGACACATGGACAAAAACTAGGGGGGTGGAAATGCAAGGGAGGTGGGGAATGCTGGGGCGGTGGGCTGGGATGGGAGTAAAAGACAGAAAAAAGAAGTCTTAGAAATGTACAGAGACTTAAATCTTTCATACACACCCTCCAGAAATCATACTTGTAGAAAAATTTCCAATGGAAATAATCATATATTAATATTATTATGGATGAATCACATCTATAGAAGGATACTCCTCTTAGTATGATTTATAATAGCAATAGGGAAAGGCTGAAGCAATCTGAATGACCATCAATAAAGAAATGGTTTTTAAAATGCTCTGCATTTTGCCTTAGAAAGATATACTAAGAGAAAGTGAGTTACAAAATAGTACATTATTTAAAATAATTTAGACAAATAATATATTTAGAATATTTATTTAAATCAATCTGCTTAATTTTTAAAGTTTAGAATGATGGATACTTTTAAAAGTTTAATATAACGCTATCAAGAAAAGCGGAGATAATTCAGAACCTCATGAAGAAAGCTGGCTAGCTGCACAATAATTGAGTTCCGTAAGTCACCTTCTATGAGACATAATCACTCAAAACTACTGGATAGAAATAGAGATAAATGCAAAGGCTGTGCAGAGTTTTCTTTTTTTCACAAAATACTCTACACAAGCTTACCTCTTGCCTAGAAAGAGTCATGGGTAACTTTTCCTCTGCCAGTTCAAGTTCTAATACTGGATTCGATGAAGTTGATGGTTTCTGGTCCTCCTCTTTCGGCTGTATCTATAATGGCCAAAAAAAGAAATGAAATTCAGCTTTTAAAACACAGTTAATATTTATCATTCTACTAGCTTAGCTGTTCATGAAAGTTAAATATGTTTTAAATATTCAAGGTCTTCTAAACATTCCTTCAAGGAAAGAGCTCATAATAAATGAGCAGCTTTTAAAAGCTTATCAAACTTGTCTGATTCAATTCAGCATAAATAGAAAGCATGCACATTGGAGATGGCATTCTCCCTACAGAAGAGTGACATAAGTATAATCGTCTCCAAAATCAGAACCTTATAAGAGCTGAAATTTAGACTCACTTTCTCCCTCAACTGTAAGGAATTTTACTCTTTTCTCGAAAAATAATCAACCTGCTTCTCCTCTTTCAGAAAATCATCTTACAGGATTCTCTGCTCCTTGCTCTGGATTCAAAATGAAGGTCAAAGAACAGAACTGCTTTCCAACAGAAATCAGTGAGGCCTCAAGATCCAGCTTTTTCCTCCCCTAATATTTGAAAGGTATATTCCAAGTGCACAGAAATCACTGTTGGATATGTAGAAGAATTTCCAATGCTATATGGACCTTGCCCACAAATGGAGCTACAATCCTTGTGAGAAAATAGTGAAAAACAGTGCCTCTCTACTAACACCACACAAAGAAAAGTGTGGACATAATTGTTGATATGAATCAGCAGAGAAAAATATCTCTTCACACATTTCCTTGACTCTCCGCCCAAGTCACAGTTTGGGAAAATCAAGTTTAGCAATTTATAAACCCCACTGTGTGCTCTGTAAAATGATATTGAAACACGGTTTCCCACGTGACCAAAAGACAAATCTAAAATGCCAAAAGAAGATCAAAAAAATATCAAAGATCAACCTTAAGGAAAAGCTCACATTCAACTAAGAAAGGCTATGTGGTTAAAATTACATAACTTAGGACACTATATTTTAATAGGGTTATCAGTATAAATAGTGTAAAAGAAAACCAAGATTAGAAAAAAACTCTTTCCTATTTTTACAAACCAAATCAGCATCAAGCCTTAAAAAAAAGGCAACTTGTTTCTAGAAAGGAATAAAAAGCAGTACAGGCTCTATTTCCATTACTACCCAAGAAGGAACTATTAAAAATGTTTTAGAAAGAGTAACCCGTGCTTTCTTTTTAAGCATAAAAACAGGTTATTTCTCCAAAAATCTTAGGATGAAAAGTAGTCTTAATTATTGACTGGCCGCTGGATTCAACATAACAAGAAATAACTTTACAGTAATTGTTTTGTCCCAGTGCTTTCCAATACAGAAGCAAGAAAGTACCACCACATCGCTGAAGCAACCTACATAAAGCAAAAATGCCACCATTTTAAAAAAGTATTTTCCTACCTTATGAAAAAGTTGGAAGGCTCAAATTTAAAGATTTGGGAAAGCAACAAGTCAGCAGACTAAACCCAGGGTAATTCTTATTTCAAATCGAGTTGGAAGTTAGACAATACTGGGCAAGCAAAACATGAGAATTCTTCTTTCTGAATATCTATTCGATGGTTACTTACACAAAACATATTCTAATCTCCTAAATTAGAAGTAAATGAAATCAATATATTCATGGAAAATACCAAAATACCAACACACTTTCATATTTTAGAAACCTATCAGAAATATGATGACATTTTTCAAAGTTGCCCTTGCCCAACACTACAAAATAAAACCAAATGCATACACAAACCATCTGCATCGCACATGCTTCCCTCTAGAAATGCTAAGCCAGATAAATCTATTGCCAGAACTTTCAACATGACATGCACAAGAGGGTTGTTTTAAATTGGTGGTTCACAAGCAAAAAGTTGACTTCACATTTATGATTTGGCAAAAGTATTTCAGAGAGTCTCTGAAATATGATTAAAGAAATTACTAAAATAGTCTTTTTAAAATAATTTAACTGTAACTTCACCTCATAACCATTAACCCCTCCCAATAAAAAACCCAATACATTATTCAACTAGGTAATGTCAAAGATACTTTCAGTCATGCTTCTAAAATACACAGTCTTCCAGACAACTCATTGGTTTCTAACAAATATTTCAATATTACATTTTCTATCCAAGAGACTGGACAATATTTCAAATGCAGTTTCTTATTACGAAAAAGAATAGAAATGTTATATGGTGCTATATTTCAGGCAGGAGTACTTAGAGCCAAAAGGAACTGTTAACAATGCAAACATAAAGGCATTGTTTTAAATATTTAGGAGGAAGCAGGGGAAATACCACTGCTAATACCATTGTTGTTGAAGGAACAAAATGTTTTTAGCCCTTTAAAAATAGACTTTTATTGGGAGAGGTAAGGAGAGGAGCGGTGGGGAAATGAAAATGAGGGAGCATCAGATCTAATATTTAATTTAAAAAAACAAAAATCAAGCTTTGATCTCAAGCCAATTCATGCTGTCCACAGAAGGCCAAACCATTCCAAGCCAAAAGTCATGCATGCATTTTCCTGAATTCAAGTTAAAAAAGAAAAAAAAAATGAAAACCAGAACTCATACCTCTCCAGATGGCTTCTCACTTATAGGCTAATGTATAACATTGATAAATTGAACAGAGATCAATAATTTTGTCACTTTAACAACAGCTGTACAAATTTAAACTCAGAAATAGACAATTTAACATAAAAGCAGGAATTCATACCTTATAGCCACATCTTTCAAAATACGCTTCCTCTTCTTTTTTTGCAAGTTCACTACGCTTGAAATATTTTTTATTTTCCTATTGAAGAATGAAAGAAGTTAATAATATATCATGGAATACAATTTCATGTCCCTTAGTCAAGAACTTGAAAACAATCCTTCATTTTTATCAAAAACTTGGCAAAGTATTTTTGGTTCCTTAGAGAGTATACTGATTTCATGGGCACACCACCTGTCCTGGAGCCTTAGTCTAAATTTGAAGTATTGTACATCTTCTTCTTACAGTATCATTTTAACAGGCAAATCCAACAGCAAAGAAAAATAACCAACAACATTTTCCAAATGTACACAGTTTTAATTTTCCAACATTTGAGTTCAATGATAATCTGTAAAAGTGGATTTATTATGAACCACATAAAATGGAATGCTTTAATTATTTATTTCGAACAGAAGTGATGAAACAAAAATTATGGTATCTGCAGCTAACATCTTAAATCTCATCATCAAGAGGGCTCCAAGGGTGCACCTCATTCTGTCCATCATCTAGAATCTTACTGTATCAACTAATGGTATTTTATTCATTCTAAAAATTGTATCTATCAAGTCTCAAAGTAATCTAGACACAGAATGGTTTCAGAGAGTCTTTTTATTAAAAAAGAGGTGTGGCTCAATTGGTTGAGTGTACTTCCCAAAACCGAAAAGCCATGGATTTGATTCCCAGTTGAGTTGTACAAGAGGCAACCAATCAATGTTTCTCTCTCACATCAATGTTCCTCTCCCTCTCTTTCTCCCTCCCTTCCCCTCTCTCTAAACCCTCTCTCCCTTCCTTTCTCTCTCTAAAAGCAATGAAAATATGTCTTCAGGTGAAGATAAAACAAACTAAAGACAGTTTAAAGGCATTTGTTTTAATGTGACTTGATGTTTAGAAACAAGCTCCAAGTCTACTGTGATGGAGAAAAAAGTTAGTTCTTTCTATACCACAAATAAAATTCTCACTATTAAATCTACAGTCCCTAATTCGGAGGCTTGTTACTATGTACAGCTCTTACTTCGTTGATGACTTTACTCAAATAAAGATAGTGCCCTACCTTATTAGTAGTAATTATAATAGTACATCAATACCACCTGTACTCAGGTATTTAGCACCTCAGGGTCCAAAGTTCATTCACTCGGGCAATGACCACCAATGGATGCTAGGACCATTACTGGAGAGGTCCATGGTGAGCAATAGGAAGACCACACTGCCTGTACTTGAACCCACTGATCAAGCCAGGCATCAAGAAAACATCATGTACCTCCTATGTGACATGTAAGAAGTACAAGCACCATCGATACAATATACTTGCCAAAAGGTAACTATGAATCAAATCAAACACTAAGGTCTAACTTCCAGTTTACCGGAAACGCAGGAAATAGAGGAATAAGCTAAATAACGCCACAGGGAAACAAACACTCGAAAATTGTACAAAACTAGCCCCAGTTTCTCCAACAAGGCAATGGCATCAAAAAGGGGTGAAGCTAGGGGAATAAAAATGTTCTCAATTAAAAGAAACCTAGAGTCATAATAAATGAATGCAATGACTACACTTTGTGTGGATCTGATTTCAGCAAAGAAACTGTGGACACATATATATGTCCATATTTCAATTCAAGTGGACATAACCAAATGTGAAAGACTGTGTCATGACATTAAGAACCTAATTTTAATTTTGTTGGGTGTCATTTTGTTTATATGAGAACATTCTGATTTTCTAGACTTACAAATGTATTAGGGGTAGATAGGGGCTCCTTATACAATTCAGGTTTTTGTGTATGTTTAAAACTTTCATAATTAAATTTTTTTAAGTTAATTTAGTAACTCAGTAAACATCCACCACACACCAAACACAGCTTAAGAGACGTAAAGATGAAGAAGCTGTTATCGGGGGTAAGGAACTGACGGTATCACCTAAATATCAAAACTACCCTGAGAAAGGTGGGAGCACGTAATATTCACCCCGTCATAAAGGTGAGAAGCCTGAGGATTAGAAAGATCAGGTGACATGCCCAGAACTTAGTAAGCCTCATGAGTAACAGAGGCAGGACTACAACTCTGGTCCTTAAATCTTTTGTACTGTCCATCATTCCAAGCTACAGTTCTTCGCTCCCAAAATGTTATTTCAGCATCATAAATTGCTCCTTTTGCATATGTAGCAGGTAGTTGTCATGTGTCAAATAAATAAGTTGACAAACACATACGCTGCCCTCTCAGAAAGAGCAGATAGAAAGTAAGTAAAAGGACTGTCCAGGCCATAGGCCATGGTGTGATCTATAACTACAGTATCTTTTACATTCAAGTCTCATTTCATTGAACACAACTGACAAAATCTTAAGCCTAGAATAACAATTCTCAAAATGATGTTCATGGACTTCTGAGGGTTCTTAGACCTTCTCAGGGATGCTGCCAAGGTCAAATTCATTTTCATAGTAATACTAGTAACATGTTATGTGTTTCTTTTCAACTGGCACACAATTGCACTAATGGCACTAAAGCAATGGTGAGGAGAACCGCTGGCATCTGAGCATGAATGAAGACTCAGTACATTATTTGTGTAGTGGTGGTCACTGTGCTCCTCAGCACCATGCACTTGCAGGAAAATACACAGGCTGGTTTCTGTAGTCTTGATAGAGTACAATTTTACCAAATCTCCACCTGAGTACAGAGTCTTTAAATATTTGGTATGATAAAATAAAAAATGAAACATACAAAGCACTTCCACTACAATAATGAAGTGGGATCATTGTCTCAAGAAAAAAGCACTTGTGCAATTGATTCCTCAGGCCTCCATAGTGGACAGACTCTCGAAACTGAACAAAGCAAGCCTGTCACTTCAAGGAAAACAATGACAGTATGTATCACTTAGGGTAAAATTCCATCTTTCAAATAAAGATCAGAATGGTGGGAAACATGTATCTATCACTGTGAACTTGATCTTTTTTATGCTGTTAAGTTCTTCACTAAGATCCTTGAGCATCCTTATAACCAGTGTTTTGAACTCTGCATCTGATAGATTGCTTATCTCCATATTGTTTAGCTTTTTTTTCTGGAGAGTTGATTTCTTCTTCATTTGGGCCATGTTTCTTTGTCTCCTCATTACAGCAGCTTCCCTGCGTGTGTTTCTATGTATTAGGTAGAGCTGCATTGACTCCATATATTTGTAGTATGGCCTAATGTAGTAGGTGTCTTGTAGGTCCCAGTGGCACAGCCTCCCCTATCACCCACACTGGGTACTAGAGGTGTGCCCTTTCTGTTGGCTAAGTACACCCTCCTCTTATAGTTGAACCTTGGTTGCTGTTTCCAGATGAATGGGAGGGAATTACCTAGGGCAGTCAGCTGCAAGGATTGGTTGTGACCACTTACCACCAACTCTGCCCTCAGTGGAGGATCAGCTGTGCAGGAGCAGGGTGCTGGTACTCAGACATGGCCTATAGCTGTCCAATGGATGTACTGGCCCTGGGGTTTCCAGGGTGGTGCAGGCCAAGGTCAGTCCCCACATGTTAGGCCTGGGGCCACCTTGCCTGAGGTATAAAGCAATCTGAGATGGCTGCTACATGTGCTGAGCGTGGAGATTTCTAGCCAGAGCCCAGCTGTGAATCTAGGCTGGCTGCTGCTAATTCTGGGCCTGGGATTCCCTAAGGCCACTGTTGCTTGTTTGACAAGATTTAGGAAGTTGTGAAGCATGAGCCAAGACCAGCCATTCAATAAGGAAAAGCAGCTTGGGTGGGCAAAGCAAGTTTTACTTCAGGACTTTGATGGTGAGTACAGCTTTGACAACCTGAATGTGCTCCTCAAAGTGCTATCGTGTCATTGAAGCCAAATCAGTGGCTTACATGGCAGGATCAGGAAATGACTTTACCTGTGATCAGTGGGTTTTGAGGGATTAGTAACCCTTTCAAGTTACACTCTCCCTCTGTGGAGCAAAAGTGTTGCAGAGAGTAGTGGTGACAGTAGAGCACAGCGGTCGAACTTTCACAGAACAGCGGAGGAGAACTAGTGCTGACCCAGTGCTGGGGATTTTAACACAGATCACCCCATTGATCCCCGAGTACCCAACAAGACAGGTGTTACT
>PVKU01015525.1:0-18000 GCA_004027475.1 Anoura caudifer | reverse complement strand
GTGATGGAGGCTGAGACTCAGCAGCACAGCCAGCCTGGGCCACTCAGGTGTCCGGCTGGGGCCTGCACGCATTCTCAGCACCCTTTGCCTCCACCATCTGGCCTGTCCTGCCTCCACTGTCAGGTCTTCCCTGGCACCCTCCGGCTGCCTCTGTCTGTGGGGTGTCGCTGTCTGCAGGCACCGGGACCTTGAATCAGCTCAGTCTCTGGGACTACTGTGGGTAAGCATGTGCCCTAGACTGTCTATTGTCTTTTGTAAGTTTGCACAAGTAAGGACTGACGCATTACTTGAATATTTAATAAATACACAGAAAGCACTAGTATAAGAATAGAGGGAGAGTCCTTAGCAGGCCCAGCAGAGGGCTGGCTCCCTTCACTCACTGTGGGAAATGCTCCGCTGGTAGCTGCTGAGGATCTGAGGCTCAATTTTCCTTCTTTGTTTCTGTCTCTCCCTCTTTTTTGTTTTAGAAAGAAATATGTCATTTTTAATAGAACCAAAAAAATATCAAACACCTCAACAGAAATCAAGTGAAAATATGTGTATCTTCTGCATGGAAGGTTATAAAGCATTATAGAGAGAAAAAACTTAAAAGGATACAATAAATGAATATGTATGACCCACGGACATGAACTAAGGGGGGTGATTGCTGGAGGGAAGGGCACTGGGGGGCAAAGGGGAAAAATTGGGACAACTGTAATAGCATCATCAGCAAAATATACTTTAAAAAGAGATGGGGGGTTTGGGTGATGGGCAAAAAAGTGGAAGAGATTAATAAGTATGAACTGCCAGGTATGAAAGTGGTCACGGGGCTGTCAAGTACATGCAGGGAACATAGTCAATAATGGTGGAATCACTGTGCGCGGTGCCCGGCGGGTGCTGGACTTACCAGAGGGATTGCTGTGTAAGGTATATTTGTGTCTAATCACCATGCTGTACATCTGAGATGAATACGCTACTGTGTATCAACTGTAATTGAAAAATAAATTTTAAAAAGGAGGCTATTTAATTGGAACAATGGACATCTTTATAAAATTCAGTCAATATCTTACATGAGGCTCACTTTCTGATATGACTGGCTGCTGTCCAGTGTCGCAGAGCCACCCTGAGGAGCCACAGCAGCCTTGTCCCTCAGGCATCTCTCCCTCTGGGACTCATCCATCTAACCAGGTGGCCTCTCTGAAGACCCCAGGAAAGCGGGAGACATGCTACCGATGGGAATGTGTGGGCTGCATGGCGTGGCATCATGGGGCCTGCGGGCCTGGGCTGAGGGCTTGTCTGAGGTCAGTGCCACCTGCCCTCCTTCCCCCAGGGACTTGGAGCCCTGAGCCTCAAGCAGGAGAAAGTGGGCGGTGATGCTCAGGGTACAGGCAGGGACAGTGCTGGGTCTCGAAGGTGGCTTGGGGCGCAGGGCAATTGCTGCTGGTAGGGCTCCAGGAGCGTGCAGCCTTGTGGGGGCCAAGAGCACAGGCAGCGGCCTAGATGGCTGGAGAACTCCAGGCATTTCTTACCATCCATGGTCACTACTGCCACAATCTCCCAAGCCTGCCAATGGCAACCAGCTGGCTGAGCCAGACACATTACCGTGGGGACCAGACACTGAGAATCAGTGTGTGCCCAGCATTGCTGGCCCACCCCCCTCTCCTCCTTTGGTGCTCTCTTCCACCTGAGCGGCTGCTGCATCACCAGGGCATGAGGTACCCTCGGCTTGGCACAGTCCACCAGGGGCTCTGCTGATGTTTCGGCGAAAAGGCCTACAATGCACCTTGCACAGCCCATGTGTGTTACCAGTTGTGCGGCTGATACTTTGGGGTGACAAACCCTTTGGGGAGCTGCCACCCCAGCTCAGGCTTTGCTCTGGGTTGAGCCTGGATGTCAGCTGGTTCCACACCCATGCTGCATTGGGGTGAACCTGTCTGCTGTGATGTTTAGGGCAGTTTCCAGAGCCTGGTACTTGGAGTTGGCCTGGCTGCTGGGTGGCACAGGCCATGTCCTCACCCCTGGCACCCAGGTTCCTTGTCAGTAGATGAGGTCAGAGTAGAAGCCCCTCACAGGGTCATGAGGACTAACCAAGATTGTTGTTACAGAGCTGGGCTCAGTGCCGTGGCACTTAAGTCTGCAGAGTCATCAGCTCTAACGGGCTAACGCAGGGCAGGGCGGGGAGGGCGCGTTTTCTGCCCTACTCCTCCAGCCAGAGCCGTCCCTTAGTCGCTCCTTTCCCCTACATCACCAGCCATGCACTTTTCCTTTAAGACTTTGAAGTGTGCTTTGTATGATTAGGGAATTGGGTTCAATGAATCACAGTGATGGATATGATTAAACACAGTGGTGACAAATGTGCCATGGTGTCTATTCATCCTTCCCGTCACCTCTCCAGTGACTGCACGCTGCTTTCTGCACACAGGTGCCAGGGATCAGGCAGGACTTGGAGTCCTCAGCAAGGCAGAGGTGAGGCTGGCCTCCTCCCAGGGACAGACGTGTGCTTGGCTGTCACTCATTGTCAGCCTGGGGGGTGGGGGGAGGGGAGAGGTGCTGTCCTTGGTGGTTAGCCTGCTGCCACCCCGCTCCGGGTGAGCTTTTCTTTTCCTGGAAAGTTAGTCCCAAGTCTCAGGAAGGGGATGGAGACTTTGTCCACGGTTCCCACAAGCTGACTCACCTGTGGTTTTTTGTTCCCAGCGCTTTCTCTGCTGGGTTTCTGTTTGGGGGGAGTTGTGTGTACCCTGCTTTTCCCATGTCTGAACTGGGCAATGCCTGGCCCCTTCACCACACCCTGACCTTCCAAGAAAACCTTCTGGGTCTGTGGCATGCAATTTTCCAGCGGTTGAGGAAAAAAAAGAGTGATGTGTTATTTTGTGTCATATTTTGAACATTTTTAGTTCAATAAAAACAACACACCAAAACCAACCTTTTAGAAACACCTCCTGGCCTTGTGAACTCAGCTGGTATGGCCCCTGCTCTGGCCTCTGCCCCGAAAACTCCGCCCACACCCAGTGCCCGAGGCCTCTGCTGGCTCTGCGTTCTTCCCCCTCCCAGCAGCGTGCTTTCCCCTTTTCCTTCTTACCAGCCTGTGGTGGAGCACCCCAGCTTGACTGTGAGCTCTGAGGACTGGGATTGGATACCGAGCTTTTCTTTTTTTAAAGTATACTTTGTTAATTATGCTATTACAGTTGTCCCAATTTTTTCTCCCCTCTATCCCCCTCCACTCAGCACCCCTCCACCCTCCAGCATCCCCCCTGCCCCTTTAGTTCATGTCCATGGATTGTAAATATAAGTTCTTTGGCTTCTCCATTTCCCATACATTCTCAACCTCCCCCATCTACTTTGTACCCACCATTTACGCTTCTTATTCCCTGTACCTTTTCCCCTCTCTCCCCCTCCCCCTTCCCACTGATAACCCTCCATGTGATCTCCATTTCTGTGATTATGTTCCTGTTCTAATTGTTTGCTTAGTTTTGTTTTTATTTTTAGGTTTGGTTGTTGATAGTTGTGAGTTTGTTGTCATTTTACTGTTCCTATTTTTGACCTTCTTTTTCTCACATAAGTGCCTTTAACATTTCATATAATAAGGGCTTGGTGATGATCAACTCCTTTAATTTGACCTTATCTGGGAAGCACTTTATCTGCCCTTCTATTCTAAATGACAGCTCTGCTGGAGAGAGTCATCTTGGATGGGGGTCCTTGACTTTCATGACTGGGAATACTTCTCTCCAGCCCCTTCTTGCCTGTAAGTTTTCTTTTGAGAAATCAGCTGATAGTCTTATGGGAACTCCTTTGTAGGTAACTGTCTCCTTTTCTCTTGCTGCCTTTAAGATTCTCTCCTTATCTTTAATCTTGGGTAACTTAATTATGATGTGCTTTCGTGTGTTTCTTCTCGGATCCAATTTCTTTGGGACTTGCTAAGCTTCCTGGACTTCCTGGAACTCTATTTCCTTTGCCAGATTTGGGAATTTTTCCTTCATTATTTTTTCAAGTAAGTTTTCAATTTCTTGCTCTTCCTCTTCTCCTTCTGGCACCCCTGTGAAACAGATGCTGGAACATTTAACGTTGTCCTGGAGGTTCCTCAGCCTCTCCTCATTCTTTTGAATTCTTGTTTCTTCATTCTGTTCTGGTAGAATGTTTATTTCTTCCTTTTATTCCAAATAGTTGATTTAAGTCCCAGTTTCCTTTTCTTCACTGTTGGTTCCCTGTATATTTTGCTTTATTTCACTTTGTATAGCCTTCATTTCTTCCTTCATTTTGCATCCAAGCTCAGTAATTTCTGTGAGCATCCTGATTACCAGTGTTTTGAACTATGCATCTGATAAGTTGTCTATCTCCTCATTGCTTAGTTCTTTTTCTGGGGTTTTGATTGGTTCTTTTATTCCAGTCATATTTCTTTGTCTGTGTGCACCTGTTGTGTTGTAAGGGGTGGAGACTTAAGTATTTGCCAGGGTGGGGCAACCTTCTTTGCTGTGTTGTGGTGCTGTCTGTGGGAAGGGGTCAGAGAGGAAACAATGGCACTTTCTTGGCTCTCACCCCACTTTCCATCACTTCCCTCACTTCCCACAAGCAGATTGCACTCTTTCAGGTGCTGATTCCTGGGTGGGTGGGTTGTGTATGATCTGGGACCCTGTGGGCATCTCCAGTGGATTCTCCTGTGAGACTGGGAGTTTCTCCCACCATTGCAACCTCCACAGTTTTTATAGCCAGAGATTTTGAGTCTTTAGTTTCCTGTGCTAAAACCTTAGGTTTCGTGGTCTGTCTTGCTTCCCAGTTGTTCATCCTGGCTTATCTATGTAGGAATGGGGGACCACCTGGTCCTCCAGCCCCTGCCTTACCTTGAGTCCTCTCTGCCCAGGTTGCCAGTCTCCACCCCTCCTACTGGTCTGGATGAATGATTCTTTAACTCCTTGGTTGTCGGAGTTCCATGCAGTTTGAGTTTTTGGCAGTTCTGGTTGTTTTTTGTTTTTAAATTGGTTGTTATCCTTCTTTTGGTTGTTCAAGGTAGCAAAGTGTTTCTATCTATGCCTCCATCTTGGCTGGAACTTCTTGAATGCTGATTTTTTCAAAAAATTTCTGTAAAAGGAAATCATACTCCCTGAAAATGAAAGTATGCAAACATAGGGAAGTGCAAGGAGGAAAGTCAATTTTGGTTGTGATCCAGATCCCCAGAGAGAACACTGCCCATGGGGCTGTGACGTCCGTCCGGTTTGTTTTCTCTTACCTGTGCCAGCTGATGTGTCTGTGCTGCCTGTACCAGGTGAGGTGCGCATGGTGGTTATGCAAACAGGGTCACACTAGGCCATCACTGGAGCAGAACAGCACCATACTTCGTCATTTCTTCCCCCCTTCTTTTCCTTCCTGACCCTGAGCAGAGTATATTATATTTTGTAAGAAGCTGTTTCTAACAACTTGCTTGATGTCTTGAACTGATAGTCAACGGATATTTTGAGTCAGGATGATGAATGTTAAGAGCATAGGCTTAGTAGCCAAGCTGCCAGGACTTGGAGCCTGACTACACCTGTCTGACCCAGGCAGGGACACGCACTCCCATCCTCAGTTCGGCCTTCCCCATACATTTGCACTAGTGCTTGACTGCGTTTTGCTCAGATCCTGGCATGGCAGACATCTGATGGCGCTGTGTTAATGAATATGGGAGTGAAGGCAACTTTCTCTCAGGCAACACACACCAAGGTGCCATGACGGCTGTGGGGTGGGAGGTAGCTGAGGACTTTCATCCATGGCGATCCTGAGGAAGGCACTTCGCCCCACCCAGGAGGGCCTTGGAGCATCCCCTGCAGGGGTGCACTGAGCTTCTTCACCCCCCATTTGCACAGAGAGAACAGTAGATTGTGCCACACTCACTGGGGCATGGTGAGCTGTGGCTGTCCGTGTCTGAGGGTGACCAGCTGGGTGGCCGCCTTCAGGCACCCTGGTCTTTCCCTTTGCTGTCTCCAGGGGGTGGGATGGGGGTAGGCACACTGGGTGCGGAGTTGATGGCACGTGTTGCACCTGAACACTGTGGGCGGCATTTCTTCTGGCCCTGTATCTCCTCTTGTCATTGTGTCCCTGACTTCAGTCCAGCAGTCCTTTTTCCTCCTTGTCCCTTCACCTTTGTGTTGGTGGTTCTGGGTCTGAGGGATGCTATGGAAGCAGTGAAGGGCTCAGAAGTTTATTTCTGTCCAACAAAGAAAGATCACAGTTTCTTTTGTTCTCTGGTCCAGATAAAAGGAAGGAGATGGGGAGAGAATAGGCTACATGGTCCTTTATACACAGACAAATTTTTTAAACAGTTCTCACCAACCAGCCTTCTTGTGAGGGTGCCAGACAGGACCCTCTCTTCCAGGACTGGCCCTGGGTCCTTGTCCATGGCAAGAGGGGGTCATCTGTCTTGGTCTTGCCATGAGTCATCAAGAGACAGTGAGAGAGGCATTTCTGAGGTGGCGATGAGCAGGTCTCCACAGTGGTTTCAGAAGCTCATTGTTTGGTTAGATTCTGTTGGCTCCTGATGGATGAACCATCCCATAAACCAATGCTAATATGAGCTGCAGAGTCATTCCAGCCAGTACATGATCAATATGTCTATCAGCATGGGAACACGTGGTTTACAGCTCAGTTATATTTCCCTGCACAGTGCTGGCTTTGGGCATTCTGGAAGGGCAGGAGCATGAGGAGGACAAGGTGGAGTGTTGGGAGGTTACCTGGGGGATGATGGGTGGAACATCTGGGGGAGTAGACAGGAACTCAAGTGACCTTCGGCAAGTTCTTCCACTCTTCAGCTTCTCTTTCTTCTTTAAAATGATGAACAGTGGATTGTGTTCCAGATGTTGGTAGGTGTCTCACTGAGAAGGATCTTTGGTCAAGTACCGTGGAAAACACTGACTCTCCAAGTCCTTCCATTACAAAGCTCATTAGCAAACCACAGCCTGAGCAAATACCTGTTCGGGGCCATCAGCCAGCATTTCCCTTGATGATTTTCGACCATAAAACCCCGTTTCTGTGGCCATGGTGGTGACGAAGGGTATTGTTTTGGAAATATTGGTTTAGGTGTCTTTTCTGCTCTTCAGCCTGTGATGTGGGAATCGTTGCCTGCATAGCGCACACTGGTGACTAAGGCCGGAGCGGGCCTCTGCTCACCTGCTTTAGGAAGGAAAGGCTGGGTGGTGGCAGTGAGCGCGGTCCTCCGCCTGAGTCCCAGGCGCATCTTCCATCAACCCCAGTCCCAAACCAACACCTGGAGTCCTCACAGGGTTCTGGGGTGTGGAGCATCTGGCAGAGGGCCACAGTCATTTCCTCCATGGTTGAGTCTTGCATGCCTCATGGCCTTGAGCTTCTTCATTCTCTCCCCACACCTCTGTTGTCCCCTGCCAGGCTCTCCAGAGTGTCCCTGCAGTCCCCGCCCTCCTCTGCTCTCCCTCAGCCCGACCTGCCCCCAGCACCCTGGCTCTGCTCTTAGGAGAATGAACCTCCTGTCATTTCTTCCTCCCCATCGACTTCCTCTGCTTGAAGTAGGAAATAACTCCTTCCTGAAATCACTCATGATTATATCCTTGGCCTTATTACTTTCTGTGGCTTGAAAAATGTGTTTGTTTGTTTGGTAAAGAATCTGATAGTCTAACCACTGTGCTGTGCACTTGAAACTAATACAAAATAATATTGATTGGAAATGGTAATTGAAAAACTAAAAAAAAAAAAACAAGAAAAAAATTGTTTTTAGAAAAATTAAAGTAACTTGGACTTATGGAGCTTTTTCAGTCTTCAAAGCCTTTGCTCATGACCTCATGTAATTGTCTTAGTTCCCCTGTCTGAATGGTAGTGATCAGATGTGTGTGTGTAGACCCTGCAGCCCACAGGGCAGAGGAGGCCCAGGGCATCCGTTGTGTTGTCTCAGCAGCAGCGGGAGTCCCGAGTGGCCTTCCTTCAGCCCAGTGCATTTGGGGCTTAGACCTGCGGGGCCGACCGTCCTCCGTGGGTGCCGGCTTCTGCAGCAGGAGCAGAGCGTTCTTGCACTGCCATCTGTCATGATAGGTGGTGTGTAGTAGTTTGCAGGCAGATTCTCTGGCCTGTGTCAGAGGAATAAGTTCATTACCTAGCCATTTGAAGGGGGAGTGGAGGAAGCCCGATGGGTGAGCCCAAGGGGTGTGGATAAGGATGCAGAGCCGCAGGCAGCGTGTCAGGGACAGGTCTTCAGTGCTGCTTAGTCCTAACCAGAGAAGTCACACCTGTCCCCTTCACAGGACACAGGTTCGTCAGTCCAGCCTCCTCCCTCCTCCACCTGCATCGGCACTCAGGTGCTCCTGCCTGTTGCTCGGAGCTGTCGTGGGACACAGAGGCTGTGGCTGTCATCACACTCTGAGTGGGGGTGGGGATGGGGGTGCGTCTTCTGCACTGTCATGTGTCCTGTGACTTAAACTAACACCTTCCCTTTTTAAAGAAACTCTCCCGTTGCACACAGAATAATTATACAACCTTCTCCTGCACCTCACTACAGCAATCAAAAGTGTTCTTAAAGGCAAGAAGCAACCGAGTGGTGTCTCATGTGGTGTTTCGAAGCTCAGACACAGACGACGGTGGCCGATCTGATGTTCGCGGCATTGAACTGGGCCCCCGCAGCCCACGGACCTTGCATGTCTCACTCCACCAGCACAGCTGCCTGCCTATCCATTGGTTATGACTGATCCCACTTTGACAGATTATATGTTGTGAGTGTGGTGGAAAGCTTCAGGAAGTGCTGGGTGAATGTTGCATTTCTTGTGCCTTACCCCACAAAACAACCAACCAGGAAAAGAGGCAACAACTTAGACTACTGGGGAAGGGTGGGTTTCTGTATAGAGAGACCTTTCCTTGTGCAGAGATATCGTGTGCCCTCAGATGGTGCTCACAGAATGTGCACCACATGGGGCTCCCACAGGTGGGGCCTGGTACCCCAGCCTCTCCTTGTCCTGGTGCCCCAGGCAGCCCCTCTGCTTCCCTGTCCTTTGTGATTTCTCTGAATCCCTAGCAGCTGCGTTGGCCTGAAGGCTCTGGGCCCTGTGCCCACAGGTCAGTTTTTAGGAAGCAGAGGCATCCCTTGGGTGCCTGCACGGTCTGGGAATTGCAGGGGCCGAGCCCAGGGGGGCACAGCAAGGCAGGTGACTAGAGCACCGAGAGGTCCACGGGCAGAGCTGGGCCGAGGGTGGACAGAGGCAGCTGCCCCTCACCCGGCCCTGCAATGACCTCAGTGTTTTTGTCAGACCTTAGTGAGCAGGAGACCCCGCTGGGATCAGAGAGCCCCAGTGCCCCCAGGGCAGTGCTGGGCAGGCAGCTTCACAGCCCCCCCCTCACCTGTGCCTGTCACTGAGTGCAAAAAAAGGCAGCCTTTGGTGTGGCACAGGCCACTTAGGCCAGGTGTGACCATGTGACCTGTGTGCTATGTGACAGATTGTGGCAGCTTCATGCTGGCCACCTCTTCTGGGGTGGCTGTGGGCCTGGATGACCCCATGCTGTCCTGGACAGCAGGGCTGGTGGCGATGAGCCCAGCCAGCAAGGAAAGAGCCTTGACTTGTGCCTGGCATGTGGCACACCCTTTGCGCACAGGCGGTGACGGGCCTTAGACTGAGTTGGCACGAACTGACCCTGGCGTGCAGAATTGTGCATCTGTCATGCCTACCCTGGAGGCTGTATTTGTCTTTTTAAAGTCAAAATACACATCTCTCAGGATGGAAGTCTTCACAGCCATTCCCAGCATCCCGAAGAGCAAGCATCTCAAGTGTTTTCTGGAGGTTTCTGAAAGGAAATCTCTCACCGTTCTCTGGGGTGTGGCACTCGGCTGCTGGGAACAGGCACAGTTTATCTTGCAGAGAAAACTGTTTTGCAAGAGGTTTCCCACAATTATGGTCTGAGGGAGGGTCCCTGCCAGCTTTTCTTAGTCACTTGGGCTTAGGGGGAAGGTGGTTTTGTTGTTGTTCTTCTTCTTTCTTTTAATCTGAAGGCCAACCATCTGGGAGCAGGCACACGCGGTAATTACCCAGTGAGGAGACAAAAGGGCTGCCCATCAGCAGTTTCAGTGAGCTGCAGGTGGCTGATGGCTTTTGGAGGAATGTCACAAAGTACCCAGTCTGGGGGTGAGTCAGAAATCCTTAGGTCACTTGTGGTTTTCTTTCATGGTTTTGCTGTGACTATTAACTTGTTTTTACTTAACAAGAAAAACAGGTGTTTGGGTGTCTGTTGGAAACGCTGCCGCCTGCTCTGAGCTGCACACTGCGGTCCCACGTGGCCCGGTCCGGCCGCCACCAAACGGAGAGCTAAAACAAGGGGCAGCCAGTGGGCCCTCCTGAAAGACGCCCCTGGGCACCAGGCTGAGCCTGAAACGCAGATCCTGTGATCGTGTGAACAGGGAAAGCGTCTGGGGTGACCACCCACCTGAGGGATTGAGCTGCTCCCTTGCTGGGCCAGCCCACAGGGCCCCCAGATATCCAGGAGCAGCCCCCACACCTTCTCCTTGGAAGTGTGTATGTGCCCGTGTGCTCTGGCCTTGCCTTTAATTTTCTGCACGCAGCCCAGATGAGCTGACAGCTCTCGCTGTGGGTTCCCTTGCTTTTTAGAGGGAAATAAAAGCAGCATGTTTGTCCAAACACTGCTTTGGGTTTCTTTCCTCCCGGCCCTGCAGGTTTTCCATTCGCACTAAAGCCATTGCACGTGCCCTGTGTTTCCAGTACAGGAGACACAAGAATTCCACCTCTCCAGTCGCAGGTGCCAACACTTCCCTGGGGTCCTCACGCCTGAAAAGATGAGTTTCTGGCTTTCCTGAAAAGACCTTCGGAAATGACAGGAGTTGGCTCCAATCAAGGCTGCTCCGTTGACAGGGAGGAAAGGGAGGGAGGCACCAGTGCGGGCCCTTGGCCTTGGGACTGCAAGTGGATGGGATCTGCCAGCAAACAGACTGGGAGCTTTTTTTTATCAGGAGTTACAGGTTCCCCAGATGCCCCCTCACTGCACCTGCAGCATAACTCCATGGCTGCAGACAACAGAGTTCTGGGAGCTGCTGGCCTGGGAGTTAATCTGCAGCTTGGAGCGTAGGTGGTTGAGCTGCTAAATCGTGATGGCTTGGTGCCTGCCTTTTCAGTCCTCCGCCACCAAGCTAGACCCAAGGCTGCGGGGCCCCCTGGCAATCATGGGGTGATTGGACTTCTCCTATGGCTGGGAGCTCCACAGACTGGCTGCCTTGCCACACCACTGCAGCTGGCAGAAGGAATCAGGATGACTGGTGAGTCAGAAGCTCCATGTTATTAGAAATGAATGTCGTGGAGGTCGTTTGCAAGGGAGATGGCTGGAGGCTCTCCAGGAGGTGCCAGTGGTGCAGCCAGGGAAACAGTTAGTGCTGTCACCTTTGCTCTGTCCCCTGCTGCATTCCTAGTCCTTGGTCACATATGTCTGGCATACAGCAGTCAGGTTGTAGGTGGGGTGAGTCCCTGGTCTTCCTTTTGGGAGGACCGAGGTGGTGTGGGGAGAGACACCTGTCAGTGCCACACTGGTCAGTTTTGGGGCCATCTGTTGCCTTCTCTTCCTATATGGAGGTACTGGAGGGACATGGATTGTGCAAATGAGGCAAGCAGATGGTCGGCTGCTGTGGGCCACAAGTGCATCAGACTCGGACTCCTGAGACCCCGCCTGCCTCACTGGTGAGCCATCCACCTTGCCGGCCACTCATCAAGGGCAGAGATGGCTGTGCTTAGCCTTTTGGCCACGCAGGTGACATCTGTCATGCTGGTGGGGACCATGAAAACCTTGAGACCAAGAAACTAGGGATCAGAGGTGGACAAAGGTCTTAAGTCCACATAAGCTACTCCTAAGGTTTCCCTTGATTTGACTAGCGTTGACTGAGCACCTGTTGTACGTGGGGACTGACCGGTACAGATGCTAAGGATGTAGCTGTGGCTGGAACACACCAGGTGAGACATCCGAATAGGAGCTGCTGTCATGTTCCCTGGAGCCTTCTGAAGGTGTTTGTATGGAACTGGGCAGTGGTGGCCCTCAGAGACTGACAACGCAAGAGAAGTGTTCTTTCTTTTACCTGAAAATTGAACCCTTGGTTTTTGTTTTTCTGTCTGGCCATAGCTCTGGGAACATCATCACCCCGACATGCTTGCTTGCCGCCTACCTGTCCAGCCAGATCTTCTCATCCAAGACCAGACATGACATGAGCATAGAGGATGGGAGCCCAGAAGAGGGGCCAGGAGGAGGGGACACAGAGCAGCCTATGCCCCGTCTCCTCGACTTTACTGGCTTCCCTGGAAATGGAGTGTCTTGGGTGGGCTTGGCTGTGTGTGTTCTGTGTCCCTCTCCTGCTGGTGACAGCAGTGTCTTCCCTTCACACCCCTATCACGTCCAGTGACCATGACCTTTCCTTCCTCCACAGTCAGTCGTTCCTTCTTGTCATCAGGACAAGTTCTCACTTTGTGCCCAGAAGCATGCGGCCAGGAAGAGTGGCCAGGCTGGGCCTGTCCTCAGAGAATCTTCCTTCTTAAGAGCTAGGAGCTAGCCCAGTGCAGATGCTCTTGGCACAAGACCAGCGCTCCCTCAAAGCAGTCAGGAGGCCTGAGTGGCGGACAAGGGCTCCATCTCCCTTAATTGGCCCAGGAATTGGTAAGCTCACTCTGGGGAGAGGGTAGGCTGTGAAATCGACCTAACCACGGGGCGCTGGAGAGAATGAGGACCAGATGCACCTAAAATCCTTCAATGTGATGACTGTGAGGGGTTTTCTTCCTGTGTTCTCAAGGTCACTGTGAAGGGAGGAAATTGTTTCCCCTTCCCTGGAGGGGCAGTGTTGGGGAGAACACTTTACTTTGTTTTTCTCCACCCAACCTGCCCCCAGGGAGGACATTCATGTCTGATTGGGAGATTGGTGAGAGCCTGGACACGCTGGGCCACATTTATGGGGAGTGTGGCCACCACACTGTCCAACCACACTCTCTCTTCTGTGTCCCACGTACACATGGCCATGAGTCTCACCCACCAGGCATGAGGGCCAGGGCTTGTCTCTGTTCCCTTTCCAGAGGGCAAGCATGTCTGTGGTAGAACGATTCTCTTCAACAGCCCAGTTCTTTCCCACCATCTGCTGGGCGCATGAGCCAGGACATAATCTCCAAACAGTCAGCAGACCCAACCTCCCCTCTGGCAGTTCCAAGGCCTAGACTTGGCAAGAGATGCTAGGAGTCTTGAGGTTGGTCTCTGGGACCAATAAAGTTCTCCAATTCAGCTATTCCATGGAGCTATGAACTTGGTGAGTTTGGGGCCATTTAGTCCTTATTTCAAGTTTCTTTCATGTATGAGTTGTAAGCTTTCAGGAGAACTTGTTTCTTGACCACCAACTAACCACAAATAGTCTTAGAAGTGAACTTATTAATGAATTGCTTCCATGTCCTTGTAGTAACATCTTATGAGCTACTTTGGCCTCTTGGTCAGTCTCTGCTCCATGATGTCCGGGTCTTCAGCTGGGGGGACACACGGACTGGTGGTGACTCAGGCCAAGGCCTGAAATCATTGACAGCTGGCATTTGTGGCGGTGATGCCGGCCATCAGCTGGGGCTTCATCTGGCACTGCTGGCCAGAACACTTACATGTGGCACATTCTCTCAGTGTGGTGGCCTCAGGGGGGTCACCCTGCTAACGTGGGGCTCAGGATTCCAGCTACAAGGTGGAGGCTGTATTGCCTTTTATGACCCAGCTCTGGAAACCAGGTGTGACAGTTGTGCCTCATGCTTTTGGGTGTGAACAAGCCCCAAGCCTGCCCAGACCAAGAAGAAAGGAATCAATCCCACTTCTTGATGGAGGAATGCAAGACTCTGGAAGAGTGTGTGGGGTGGGAGGTATTCTCGTGGCCGCCTTTGGAAATGCCTTCTGCCACAGAGCAATCACAGAGAAAGGGGTTGCGGATGCTTCCTGTTTGTCTATTTCTACAGGTGGCGCAAGGCTGAGAAGAGCCGAAGCTGGAGGAGCAGCTCCCCAAACAGCCAGGAATGGAGAGTGTGGTGGGTTTCCCCTGCGTTTGACCAAGACGCACCCATGAGAGGGCATGGGCCCCAGGGCCCCGGCTTGGGGACACTGTTTGCTGGCTACATATACTGTTCCGGATGCGAGTTCTTGCATTTGTAGGTCAGCATTCCTCCCCTTGCCATTTTGGGCCCAAAATACCACCATGAAGGGGTGGTGGTAGTTTTCGAAAAAAGTACTTGGTGCAGTGCCTGGGACCTAGCGTGCGCTCAGCAAATAAGGCTGCCACGACCACTGTCTGACCGTGTCGTGAGCTCTCATGACTTCACACGGGGAGTAACGTGTCCTTTGTCTTCCTCGGACCCACCAGAAGGCGGGCTGTGTGGAGAAGGTTTCCGCCTGGCTGCTGCCGCGAGAACCTGAAAGGACTGCCTCCCCCTGCCCAGTCCCTCCTCCTCAGACGTAAGTGACTCTGTGACAATAAGATTACAGCACCTTTTCCAGTGGTTAGAAAAATGCCTTACTTTAAACACTTTATATTTAAGTACTTTTTGATTATGTTGGTCTGAACTTCTGGTATGTGAATACATTTTGTACGTGGTAAACATTATTTAAAAATATTCATGACTCAAGTGTTCTTTAATATCATCTTCTTGGGCCTGTGGGCTGAATTTCTACCACTGTGCACGTAGGAAGAAAAGTTACCTTGTTTCTCCATGATCTGAACTAAGCTAGTTGGAAATATCCCAGGGAATAGGTAAATTCAGGCTAAAGGCTGGGTAGCCTCCAGAGCCACAATAACTGTATTGAAGGGCTGTTTTTTTCTTTTTGCGTCTGTCATGTTTTCATACATAGATGCCTAGATTCAAAACAGTGGGCTCGCTGGGACTCAGGAAGCACACGGAATTCCTGAAATGGCCACATGTGGGTGTATGTCACCCGTTGCAGGGTCTGAGACCAGGAGGACCCGAGGTCAGCCGGTGCGAATACCAGCATCAGGTAAGCAGATGGGCCTGGCAGTGTCAGCAGCCATTAAAAATTAAGTTTTCCAAGAAGTTTTAGTGATGGGGAAATATGAGCCACTGTTAAATGGATTGTATCAACATCCAAACTGTGACCAAGGATGGATCCAGGGAGTTGGCTGTAAGGACCGCAGGCAGGAGGCAGAGCCAGCCAAACTGCATCCCCATTCCCCAGGATGGTGTGAGGGAGGCCCAGCAGAAGGTACAGAGCCCTGGGTGGTCAATTAGTGCCTGACTGATAGGTCAGAGGGGGAGGAGGATCTTCGCTAGCCAGGAGGGGGCGGCTGCTGAGCAAGGGACAGGGGGCACTGCAAAGTCCCCACTGTGGGCTATTTCCCATGAGCCAGCCTGGTTATGTTACTCACACTTGTCCTTCCCCCTTGACTGGAGGCCTCAGTAGCTGACCCCTTGGTCAGCGGTCTTGTAGGCTACCTAACCTTCTGTGCACATGGTTCTCAGTTTCATTTAGAAAGGCAGCTTGAACACTGTCTAGTCCAGTAACTAAAGAGTCAGCTTAAGTGAGTCACGTGGCTTCAAAAATAAATTTATTCTATTTGTATTTTTCCACTAATAGTTATAAAACACTTGCTTTTAGCCCTGGCTGGTGTGGCTCAGTTGGTTGCAGCATCGTCTCATGGCCCAAGGGTTGTGGGTTCGATCCCCAGTCAAGGCACTTAGATCCCTAATCGGGGCAGGTATGATCCCCAGTCTCGGAGTGTACAAGAGGCAACTAATTGATGTTTCTCTCTCTCCCTTCTCTCTCTAAAGCAATGAAAAAAATGTCCTCAGGTGAGGATTAAAAAACTGTAACACTTGTTTCAGGGAGGGCTCTGCTGTTCATCTTCTTGGGCTTAATGTGTTTTATTTACAGCTGCTGGTTTAGATAGTAATGAAAATAAAGGGTGTCGTTTGTCTCAAAACGGTGATGAAACGGTAACGAACAAATTCGTGCTCCAGAATGACTGCTCTCCACCTGCCGTCGGCCCGTTGTGGCAGCCGTGCACGCCCTGGGTCACTAGGAGCGAAGGAGCAAAGTCTGCAGGGTGCAGACTTCCTTCGGGCCTGACAGCTGGAGGTCCGGCCACCTCTGTGCTTCGAGGGGTTCCGGCGGAAGGCCCCGCGCACCTTCTTCTCAGACAGGTCCACTCCCTTTTCTGCCTCCTCAACAGTTATTAACAGGCATCGCCGCATTATTGCTACTCGTCTCAGTTCCTTCTACGGGAAAAGTTTTGGACATTCCTGTAAAATAAATAAATAAGAGGAAAAAGAAAGAAACTTGTATTATTTCAGGAAGAATACATGCGTATTGTTGAAAGTTTGCATATCGACTCTTGGCTATAAAAACTTTTGGCTGCTTATTTTTTTAATTTTATTCTGAAACCATTGCAGATCCACAGGAAGTTGCAAAGATAGTACAAGGAGGTTCTGTGCACCCTCCATGTGGTTGACCCTGGGGTTTCACCTTAAGCAATAGTGGCACAATACCCAATAAGCACTGAACTGTCTTGGTGCAGCGTGCGCCCGTATTTCCTGCCACTCTGTTCCCGTGCAGATTCCTGAAACCACCACTGCAGTCAGGACACGGACGGTCCCACTGCCACAGAGACCCCCCAGTGCGTCCCCTTCTGCTCACACTCCCCTCTCTCTGCACGACCCTGAGCCCCCAGCAACCACTGCTCTGTTTTCCTTGTCAATATTTTGGTTATTGTGTAAACGTTATGAAAATGGAATCATAGCATATGTGACCTTTGAGAGGGTATTTTTTTTCACTCAGCAGAATTCCCTTGAGACCCATCCAACCTGTCGCATGCACCTGTAGCCCATTTCTTTTCTCTGCTGGATAGCACTCTGCTGTGATGGTTAATGTTACCTGTGATTGTGATGAGGTCATGGTACCCAGATATTCGATCAAACATCATTCATATGTTTTAGTGAAGGTAGTTTTTAAGATGAGATTGACATTTAAATCAGTAGATGATGCTCCATAATGTGGGTGGGCTTCATCTAACCAGCCGAAGTTCTCAAGAGAGAAGACTCACCTCCCCCAAGGAGGAGGAATTCTGTGCTCCCAGCATACAGCCTTCAGATTTCTCCTGCAACCTCACGCCTTCCAGCCGCAGAGTTTGGGCTTGCCAGCCACCATAATTCTGTGAGCTAATTCCTTAAAATATTTCTCATTCTCTCATTCATAGTATGGTTGTAACAGTTTAACCACTCACCCACTCAATGAAGGACATTTTTTATTATTTCCAGTTTTTAACTATTATTAAAAAAATAAAGCAACAATGAAAATTTGTGAATGAGTTTTTGTGTGGACATAAGTTTTTATTTCTCTGGAATAAAGACTAAGGGTTACAACTGCTGGGTCATAAGGTAAGTATATGTTCTGTTTTTTAAGAAAGTGTTGAACTGTTCTCCAGAGTGGCTACGCTGTGTTGCATCACCAGCATCCATGCCCTAGAGACCCGGGGTCTCCGCGGCCTCACCAGCATGCGCTGTTGTGGCTACTTTCACTTCGGCAGCTGTGATAGGTGTATGGTGGAATCCCCTCATGGCCTTAATTTGCATTTCCCTGATGGCTAGTGCAGTTGAATATCTTTTTATGTGCATATTTGCCATTTTATATCTTTTTCAGTGAACTGTCTCTTCATTTCTTTGTTCATTTTCTAATGGGATATGTTTTTCCTGTTCATTGTGAGTTTAATATATATATACTATAGATATGAGTCCTTTTTTATTGTCAGATATAAAGCCTGAAAATAATTTCTTCAAGTCTGTGGTAGGCAGAATTTCAATGCTCTCCCCACCACTCCTCAAGATTCCTGTTCCCTGATTACTGAATCAAACACTAATCTAGGTACTGTGTAAGAGGACTTTTCAGATACAATTAATGTTACTTAGTGGCTGACTTCGAAATACAGAGATTACCTTTATTTTATCTGGATGTGCTCAGTGTAATCACTTGAGCCCTTAAAAGTAGAAGAGGAAGCAGGGGATGTGTGTGTGTGTGTGTGTGTGTGTGTGTGTGTGT
>PVKU01015524.1:0-18007 GCA_004027475.1 Anoura caudifer | reverse complement strand
AGGCAAGAAGGGGCTGGAAAGAAGTATTCCAAGTCATGAAAGTCAAGGACCTACATCCAAGATTGCTCTATCCAGCAAAGCTTTCATTTAGAATGGAAGGGAAGATAAAGTGCTTCTCAGATAAGGTCAAGTTAAAGGAGTTCATCATCACCAAGCCCTTATTATATGAAATGTTAAAGGGACTTATCTAAGAAAAAGATAAAAAATAGGACAGTAAAAACACAGCAAACTGACAGATATTAACAACCACACCTAAAACAAAAGCAAACTAAGCAAACAGCTAGAACAGGAACAGGAACACAGAAACAGAGATCACATGGAGGGTTAGCAACAGGGGAGTGGGAGGAGGAGAGAGGGGGACAAGGTATAGAGAACAAGTAGCATAGATGGTGGGTAGAAAATAGGGGGAGGGCAAGAATAGTGTGGGAAATGCAGAAGCTAAAGAACTTATGACACATGGACATGAACTAAAGCAAGGGAATGTGGGTGGGAGGGGGTGTGCAAGGTGGAGGAGAAAGAAGGGGGAAAATGGGACAACTGTAATAGCATAATCAATAAAATATATTTAAAAAAAGGCCCTTTGACATTTAATGTAATAATGATTTGGAGATAATGAAATCCTTTAGTTTTTTCTTGTCTGAGAAGTTCTTATCGGTCCTTTAAATCCAAAAGATAGCTTTGTTGGGTAGAGCAGTCTTGGCTGTAGTTCTTTGCTTTCATGACTTTGAATTATTTTTCCCAATCCCTTCTAGCCTGCAAAATTTCTTTAAGGAAATCAGCTGACAGTCTTATGGGAGCTCAACTGCAGGTAACTAACAAGTTTTCTCTTATTGCTTTTAAGATTCTCTCTTTATCCTTAATTTTTGGCAGTTTCGTTATGATGTGTGTTGGAGTGCAACTCTTTGCAAACACCTTGTTTGGGACTCTGTGCCTCCTGGACGTGCATGCCTACTTCCTTCACCAACTTAGGGAAGCTTTCTTTCATTCTTTTTTCAAATAGATTTCCAATTTCTCACTCTTTCTCTTCTGCTTCTGGCACCCCTATGATGCAAACTTTGGAATGCTTGAAGTCCCAGATTTTGCTTATACAATCCTCATCTTTTTGGATTCTTTTTTCTTCTTTTTGTTCTGAATGGTTGTTTCTTTGCTTTCTTACATTCCAAATCATTGATTTGATTCTTGACTTCATCCCTTTACTGTAAAGTCCATGTAAATTTTTATTTCAATTAGTGTAAATTTCATTTCTTTTTTAGTCACTTTTATTAATGTTTGAATACAGTTGTCTCTATTTTTCCTACTATAATTTTCTGACACCCTATACACCCCCACTCTCAATCCTACCCACTTTAGCTTTGTCCATTGGTTCCTTTTTTAAAAAATAATTTTGTTTTTTATTGTTGATAAAGTACAGTTTTCTGCCTTCCCCCACCACTCCCCACCACACCAACCTTTCCCACCTTCCTCCCCTGATTCCACCCCCACTAGTTATTGTCCATGTGTCTTTTATAGTTGTTCTTGTAAACCCTTCACCCTTGTCCCCCAATATCTCCTCCCTTCACCCTTCTGGTTACTGTAACCTTGTTCCCAATTTAAATGTCTTTGATTATATTTTGCTTGCTTGTTTGTTTTGTTGACTAGGTGCCAGTTAAAGAATGAATAATATGCTATTATTTTTTAACTGCATGGCTTATTTCAGTTAGCATAATGCTTTCCAGTTCCATCCATTCTGTTGCAAAGGGTAGGAGCTCCTTTTTCTTTCTGCTGCATAGAATTCATTGTGTA
The DNA here is from genome assembly GCA_004027475.1 of Anoura caudifer. Classification (NCBI taxonomy): domain Eukaryota; kingdom Metazoa; phylum Chordata; class Mammalia; order Chiroptera; family Phyllostomidae; genus Anoura; species Anoura caudifer. The sequence goes on along the minus strand of PVKU01015524.1, from coordinate 16,225 downwards.
AATGTACCATAGTTTTTTCATCCATTCATTCATTGTTGGGCACTCAGGTTGCTTCCAGCACTTGGCTATAGTAAAATGTGCTGCTATGAACATTGGGGTGCATGGGTTCATTTGAATTGGTGTTTGAGTGTTCTTATAATATAATCCTAGCAGTGGAATTTCCAGGTCAAAAGGCAGTTCCATTTTTAGTTTTCTGAGGAAATTCCATAGTTTCCCACACAGGTTGAACCAGTCTCCAATTCCACCAACAGTGCACTATGGCTTCCTTTTCTCCACATCCTTTCCAACACTTGATTGTTGATTCATTTATGATGGTTATTTTCACTGGTGTGAAGTAGTTTTTCATTGAGGTTTTAATTTGCATCTCTCTGATGGCTAGTGACAGTGAGGACCTTTTCATATATTTCTGGGCCCTCTGCATGTCCTCCTTGGAGAAGTGTCCAAGTCTTTTACCCATTTTTTAATTGGGTTGCTTGTCTTCTTAGAGTGGAGTCGTGTGATTCCTTTATATATCTTGGAGCTCAAACCCTTGTAGGAGGTATCATTGGAAAAAATGTTTTCCCATATGGTTAGTTCTTTTTTCATTTTAATGTTGTTTGCTTTAGGCATGCAGAAGCTTTTTGTTTTGATAAGATCCCATTTGTTTATTCTTTCCTTTATGTCCCTTGCTCTAGGGCACATATCAGTGAAAATATTGCTACATGGAATATCTGATATTTTCCTACCTATGTTCTCCTCTAGGACTTTCATGATGTCCCGACTTATATTTAAATCTTTTATCCACCTTGAATTTATTTTTGTGTATGGTGTAAGTTGATGATCAAGTCTCATTTTTTCCCTATCAGTGTCCAGCTTTCCCAACACCATATCTTGAGGAGGCTATTTTTTTCTCCATTTTATGCTTCTGTGCCTCCTTTGTGAAATATTAATTGACCATAAATACTTGGGTTTATTTCTGGGCTCTCTATTCTGTTCCATTGATCTTTAACTCTGTTCCTTGTCAATATCAGGCTGTTTTGATTACAGTGGCCTTTTAATACAATTTGATATCAAGTGTTGCAATACCTCCTACTGTGTTTTTCATTCTCAAAATGTTGCAGTTATTCATTGTAATTTATTATTCCAAATAAATTTTGAAGTGTTTGTTCTATATCTGGGAAATATGCCACTGGTACATTAATAGGGGCTGCATTGAATGTATAAATTGCCTTGGGTAGCATGGACATTTTGATGATGTTAATTCTTCTGATCCATGAACACAGTACATGATTTCATTTTTTGTGTGTGTCTTCCTTAATTTCTTTCTTCAGTGTTGTGCAGTTTTATGAATACAGGTCTTGTACCTCCTTGGTTAGGTTTATTCCTAGGTACTTTATTTTTCTTGTTGCTATATCAAATGGGATATTTTTCCTGATTTCTCTTTCTAATATTTCATTGTTGTTGTACAAAAATGCCTAGACTTTCTGAATATTGACTTTGCATCCCACTGTATGCCAAAGTCATTTATTAGGTTGAGCAGTTTTTTTGGTGGAGTCTATAGGATTTTCTATATACACTATCATGTCATCTCCAAACAATGACAGTTTTATTTCTTCTTTTCCAATTTAAATGTCTTTTCTTTTCTTTTCTTGTCTTTTCTTTTCTTTTCTTTTCTTTTCTTTTCTTGTCTGATTGCTGTGGCTAGTACTTCCAATAATATGTTAAAAGAAGTGGTGAAACTGGACAACCTTGTTTTATTCCTAATCTTAGTGGGAAAGATTTTAGTGTTTGCTCATTATACTAGGATGCCTGTAGGTCTCTCACATACAGCCACTACTATGTTGAGGAATGCTCCTTCTATTCCCACTTAGCTGAGTGTTTTTATCATTCATGGGTGATATATTTTATCAAAGATTTTTTCAGCATCTCTTTTTATGTTCATGTGTTTTTTGTCTTTTGTTTTATTTAGATGATGTATTACATTTTTTGATTTGTGAATGTTTTATCATCCTTACATCCCTGGGATGATTCCTACTTGGTTATAGTGTATGATCTTTTTAATGTGTTGCTGGATACAGTTTGCTAATATTTTGTTGAGGATTTCAGCATCTATGTTCATCAGTGATGTTGGCTGATGTTTTCTTTCTTTGTTGTGTCATTACCTGGTTTTGGAATTAGGATGATGCTGACTTAATAAAAAGAGATTGGGAACTTCTGCCTTCTTCGATTTTTGGAATAGTCTACAAAGGATAGTGGTTAGATCTTCCTTAAATGTTTTGTAAAATTCTCCTGTGACACTGTCCGGTCCAGGGTTTTGTGTGTTGAGAGTTTTGTGGTCACTGCTTCAATAGTTCAGGCTTTCTGATTCTTCTTTATTCACTTTTGGAACACTATATTTTTCTAAGAATTTGTCCATTTCACTTGGGTTTTGACATTTCTTGGCATATAGTTCTTTGTAGTAATTTCTTACAATTCTTTTTATCTCTGTGGTGTCAGTTGTAATCTCACTTCTTTCATTTCTGATTGTGTTTATTTGGGTCCTCTCTCTTTTTTCTTGATGAGCCTGCTTAAAGTCTTGTCAATTTTGTTTATCTTTTTAAAGAACTAGCCCTTGGATTTATTAATCCTAAAAATTGTGCTTTTAGTCTCTATGTCATTTAATTCTGCTCTGATATTGGTTACTTCCTTCCTTCTACTTGCTCTGGGTTGTCTTTATAGTTTTTCCTTGTGTTCTTAAAGGCATAGGATTAGGCCATTTATTTGAAATGTTTTAATCTTTTCTAGGCAGGCCTGTATAGCTATAAACTTTCCTCTCCAGACTGCCTTCACCATGTCCTATAAATTTTGGGTTGTTGTGAGTTCATTTTCATTTGTTTCCAGGAAATTTTGGATTTCTTCCTTGATCTCATTCTTGACCCATTCATTGTTTAATAGCATGCTATTCAGTCTATATGAGTTTGAATGTTTTTGTGTATTTTCCTTGAGGTTGGTTTGTAGTTTCAGTCCTTTCTGGTCAGAGAAAATGCTTGCTACAATTTCAATTTTCTTGAATTTGTTGAGGGCTGTGTTGTGTCCTATCATGTGGTCTATCTTTGAAAATGTTCCATGGGCATTTGAAAAGAGTGTGTATTTAGCTTCTTTGGGATGAAAAGCTCTCTCTATATTAATTAAGTCCATTTGTCTAGGACACTGATGCCACAATATCTTTGTTGATATTTTGTTTTCAAGATGTATCCAGTTTTGGCAGTGGGGTGTTGAAATCCCTTAGTATAATTGTGTAGCTGTTAATATTTTTCTTGAAGTCCTCCAAGATTTTCTTTATGTATTTGTATGCTCCTATGTTGGGTACATATATATTTCCAATATTTGTGTCATCTTGATGGATTCTTCTGTTGAGTATTACAGGGTCTCTTGTGGGTCTCTTTTTATGGCCCATTTGTTTGAAGTCTATTTTGTCTGATATAGTATTGCTACCATGGCTCCCCCCCACCATGTTTTTGCTTGGTAAATTTGTTTCCAGTTCTTCACTTTCAGTTTGTTTAGGTCTTTCATTCTGAGGTGGGTGTCTTATAGGCAGTATATATGTAGATCATGATTTCTTATCCACGTAGTTATTCTATGTCTTTTGATTGAAGAATTTAATCCATTTACATTTAAGCTTTTTATTGACAGATATTTATTGGTTGACATTTTTTGTACCTGTGTTCCTCTCTCTCACTCTTTTTCATCCTTTCCTTAAAGCATTCCCTTTAGCATCTCTAGTAGATCTAGACTGGTGGAGCTGTATTCTTTGAGACTTCTTTTGTCTTGGAAACTCCTCATTCAGCCTTCATTTTAATTGAGAGCCTGGCTTGATAATGCAGTCCTAGTTGCAGGCCTTTGGTTTTAATTACTTGGAGTATTCCTTGACATTTTTTTCTGGCTTGGAGCATTTACACTGAGAAGTGAGCCGCTAGTCTTATCAGGGCTCCCTTGTGTGTTACTTTCTGTTTCTCCCTTGCTGCCCTTAAGATTCTCTCTTTGTCTTGGAATTTTGCCATTTTAATTATAAAGTGTCTTGAAGTGTGTCTTGAGGGAGAACCTGACGTGTACTTCTTTGGGTTCCTCTTAATTGGGACTCTGTGTTTCCTGGATTTGTGTCACTTTTTCTCTCATCAAGTTAGGGAAGTTTTCCATAATTACTTTTTCAAACAGGTTTCCTGTCCCTTGCTCTTCTTCTTCTCCTTCTGGTATCTCTATTAAATGGACATTATTCTGTTTCATGTTGTCTTGCAGCTCCCTTACCACCTGTTCATCTTTCTGCATCTGTTTTCCTTTTCTTGTTTTTCTGGGTGTTTTTGTCTACCTTGCCCTCTAGATCTCTGATTTGATCTTCTGATTCATCCAGCCTGCTTGTAATTCCTTCTAGTGGGTCTTTTATTTCTGAGATTTTTTTGTTCATATCTTCCTGGTTTTTGTTTACAGTTTCTATTTCCTTTTTCATATTGTTGTAGTTCTCACTCAGTTTTTTGTAGTTGTCTGTGAGTTCCTTGAGCATCTTTATAACCATTATTTTGAATTCTACATCTGATAGTTTTGTTACCTCCATTTCATTTAGCTCTTTTAGTGGGTGTCTTCCATTCCTTGTGATTGCATGTTCTTTCTTTGTCTCCCATCTTAGGTGACTTTTTTCTTTGTTTCTGTGCTTCCTGATGTTTTGCTTTGCTAGCTGTCTTTGTAGGGTGAACTTCTGTGGCAGGAATTTGATGGGGTTCAGTGGTGTGGTCTCTTTGATCTCCTTGCCTGGATGCTCTGGCTTTGCCCTTTCTTCTCTTTGTTTGGGCTCTCTTGTTGTACTTGGGTTTTTACCTTTTGGTGTTTTCTCTACTCCAGTGGGTATACTGATGTTCATAGCTCTCACCTATTCTTATGTATGATCAGTGGCAGGGGGTAGGCAAAATGTATTAAGACAGTGGGAGAGTATTTTGGGATTTAATGTACAAGCAAGAAGAGAAGATATAGGAGATTCTTTAGATGAGTATAGAATCAACTGTGATATTTCATTCAACTAGCCACTTTTTATAAAAGATGAAAGAGATATATGACTCTTGTTAGAGGGGAGAAGAATTGTGAGCTGAATCTAGAAAATAGAGTGCTTGTGCAAGGTTAGATGATGAGGTATAGTGAGAGTAAGGATAGAAAGTAGGTGCAATGTGAGAGAGAATAGAGTTAATGACAATAATGACAATGCTCAGGAATAAAGTCAAGTGGGCCAAGTTCAGGGAGGGTTGCTGTGTTTTATATACAATTGTATGGAAGAGTTATTTACAATAGTACTGGAACAACAAAAAATATGACAAGAAATATATGGTTTGTATAACCAAAATAGAAAGTACCTGATCAAGAGTAGTGTATTATTGGTACATGAGTGAAGTGAAAGAAGGAAAATTAAAATACGATGAAGAGAGAATAAGGAAAATCAGTCAAACAATGCAATTAAACAGAGAAATAACATGAGGAAAACTAAACATAAGGAATGAAATTTAAAAAATAGTAATAAAGTAAAAGTGGTAAAATACTGAAAAAAATATACATAAGCAATAAAATGCCTCCTCTATGTAATTGCAAAGTGGCATTTGTCTCAGTTTCTCAATTTTGGGGGTTAGCCTTATTCTCCCCCTTTTGGTCTGTCTCTGGACACTTCATAACTCTAAATCTTATTATCTCACTTAGGAGAAGAAAAAAGGAAAAAAAGAGAGGAACAGAAAAACAATAAGCCTCCTGCTGACTTTAAACCTGTTCAAGAGTTCTGTTGGTCTTCCTAGATGCCACAGGAAGAAGGTGGCTGGGCTTTGCTTTTCTCCTTTTCTATGGTTTTGAGAGAATGGGGACCAGGTCTGGGCTGCAATATTCACAGTTGCTGAGCCTGTGGCCCAGGTTCTGTTGGAGCTGCCAGGCTCTAATCAGCCACTCAGTCTCTGCACACACAGCAGGAGTCAGACTAGGGTGTGCTCTTCCAGTCAGCCACTCTACCTCTGGGCCTGCAACATGAGGCAAACTGGGGCTCATGGTTCCACTCAGCCACTCAGTGCACAGCTCAAATCATCCTCACGGTGAGCCAGTGTTGCTCCAGGGTTCCTTACAAAGCAGATCCCACAGTTCTTAACAAGCACATGACTTTTCACATAGCCCAACTTTCCAAACAGTCTGGAGACTATCTAAGTCAGGGTCCAGCATGGCCCAGCTACTACCTTCTCCAGATGTCACCCAGCACCCCAATTTTTCTGGTGCCAGTGTCCAGAGTCCCAGCGGATTTATCAACCTTTTTATTTTGATGATGGTTTCATTTCATTATTTTATTTTATTTTATTTTATTTTATTTTATTTTATTTTATTTTATTTTATTTTATTTATTTTATTTTATTTTATTGTTGTAAAAATACACTTGTCTCTATTCTCCTGACATCACTTCCCCCTCCCCATCCTCCCACATTTCCCTCACTCAATCCTTCCCCTCTTTGGCTTTGTCCATGAGTCCTTTATACATGTTCCTTGATGGCCATTCCCCTATGGTCCCCCATTATCTCCCTCCCCTCTGGTTACTGTCAGTTCTTTATTTCAATGTCTTTGGTTATATTTTGCTTGCTTTGTTTTTTTGTTGTTGTTGTTGGTGGTTAGGCTCTACTTATAGTTGAGATTATATGGTATTTGTCTTTCATCATCTGGTTTATTTCAGTTAGCATAATGCTGGTTTCTTTAGCTGTGCAGAAGTTTTTAGTTTGATGTATTCCCATTTGTTTATATTTCCCATCATTTCCCTTGCCCTAGAGGATATATCAGCAAAAATATGGCTACTTGAAATATCTGAAATTATCATGCCTATTTTCCTCTAGAACTTTTATTGTATCATGACTTATATTTAAATATTTTATCCATCTTTAGTTTATTCTGATGTATGTTATAAGTTGGTGGTCTATTTTAATTTTTTGCATGTACCAATCTAGTTCTCCCAACACCATTTATTGAAGAGGTTATCTTTACTCCATTATATGCTCATACTCCCATTGTCAAATATGAATTGACCATAGAGACTTTATTTCTCATTTCTCTCTATTCTTTTCCAGTAGGTCTATGTATCTCTTCTTATGCCAGTACCAGACTTTTCTATTAGTGTCCTTGTAGTATAATTTGAGATCAGGCATTTTTATCCCTTGTACTTTGTTCTTCTTTCTCAAGATTGACAAGGCTTGTCATGGTCTTATCTGGGTCCATATAAATTTTTGAAATATTTGTTCTAGATCTGTGAAATATGACACTGTTATTTTAATAGGAATTGTATTGAATGTATAGATTGCTTTAGGTAGTAAGGACATTTTCATGATGTTAATTATTCCAATCCATGAACATTGTATATGTTTCCATTTATTTCTGTCTTCCTTAATTTATTTCCTCAGTGTTCTATAGTTTTCTGAGTACAGGTCTTTTATCTACTTGCTTAAATTTATTCCTAGATATTTTACTTTTTCTTATTGCTATAGTAAATTGGTTTTTCTTCCTAGATTCTGTTTCTGCTATTTCAATGTTGGTGTAGAATATGCCATCAATTTATTTTTTTTATTTATTTATTGCATTTTTAATTTTTTTCTCTTTTTTAAAAAAATTTATTTTAATTGTTGTTCTAGTACAGTTTTCTGTCTTTTGCTCCCATTCCAGCCCACCACCCCAGTCCTCCCCACCACCATCCCATTTCCACCTCCGCTAGTTTTTGTCCATGTGTCCTTTATATTTGTTGCTCCAAACCCTTCCCCTTTCCCCCTGAAATTCCTTCCCCTCTCCCCTCTGGTGACTATCAACCCCTTCTCAATTTCAGTGTCTTTGGTTATATTGTGCTTGTTTGATTATTATTTTGATTAGATTCCTGTTAAAGCTGAGATCATATGGTATTTGTCTTTCACTGCCTGGCTTATTTCACTTAGCATAATGCTCTCCAGTTCCATCCATGCTGTCACAAAGGGAAGGAGCTCCTTCTTTCTTTCTGCTGCATAGAATTCCACTGTGCAAATGTACCATAGTTTCCTGATCCATTCATTTACTGATGGGCACCTAGGTTGCTTCCAACACTTGGCTATTGTAAATTGTGCTACTACGAACATTGGGGTGCATAGGTTCTTTTGGATTGGTGTTTCAGGGTTTCTAGGATATAATCCTAGCAGTGGAATTGCTGGGTCAAAAGTTAGGTCCATTTTTGGTTTTCTTAGGAAATTCTATACTGCTTTCCACAGTGGTTGTACCAGTCTGCAGTCCCACCAACAGTGCACTAGGGTCCCCTTTTCTCCACAACCTCTCCAACACTTGTTTGTTGCTTTATTTATGATGGCCATTCTGACAGGTGTGAAGTGGTATCTCACTGTGGTTTCAATTTGCATCTCTCTGATAGCAAGTGATATTGAGCATCTTTTCATGTGTCTCTGGATCCTCTGTATGTTCTCCTTGGAGAAGTGTCTGTTCAAGTCCTTTGCCCATTTTTTAATTGGGTTGCTTTTCTTAGAGTGGAGTCATGTAAGTTCTTTATATATTTTGGAGATTAAACCCTTGTCTGAGGTATCATTGGAGAATATGTTTTCCCATACAGTTGTTTCTCTTTTTAGTTTAATACTGTTTTCTTTAGCCATGCAGAAGCTTTTAATTTTGATGAGATCCCATTTATTTATTCTTTCCTTTATGTCCCTTGCTTTAGGGGACATATCAGTAAAAATGTTGCTGCGTGAATTGTCTGAGATTTTCCTGCCTATGTTCTCCTCTAGGACTTCAATGGTGTCATGGCTTATATTTAAATCTTTTATCCAGCTTGGATTTGTTTTTGTGTATGGTGTAAGCTGGTGCTCGTGTTTCATTTCTTTGCATGTAGCTGTCCAGTTCTCCCAACACCACTTGTTGAAGAGGCTACTTTTACTCCATTTTATGTTGCTGCTTCCTTTGTTGGATATTAATTGACTATAGAGAATTGGGTTTATTTCTGGGCTCTCTGTTCTATTCCACTGGTCCATGTTCCTGTGTTTGTGTCAGTACCAAGCTGTTTTGATTAGAGTGGCCTTGTAATACAGTCTGGTGTCAGGTATTGTGATCCCTCCTACTTTGCTCTTCTTTCTCAAAATTGCTGCAGCAATTCGAGGTCGTTTATGATTCCATATAAATATTTGAAGTGTTTGTTCTATATCTGTGAAATATGCCATAGGTAATTTGATAGGTATTGCATTGAATCTGTAAATTGCTTTGTGTAGTATGGACATTTTAATGATGTTAATTCTTCCAATCCATGAACACGGTATACATTTCCATTTGTTTGTGTCTTCCTTGATTTCTTTCTTCAGCGTTGTGTAGTTTTCTGAGTATAGATCTTTTACTTCCTTGGTTGGGTTTGTTCCTAGGTATTTTATTTTTCTTTTTGCTATATCAAATGTGAGGTTTTCCTTGACTTCTTCTTCTGCTCTTTCATTGTTGGTATACAAAAATGCCTTTGATTTCTGGATATTGACTTTGTATCCTGCTTTTTGGCCAAATTCATTTATTAGGTGGAGCAGCTTTTTCACCAAGTCTATAGGATGTTCTATGTACACTATCATGTCATCTGCAAACAATGATAGCTTTGTTTCCTCCTTTCCAATTTGGATGCCTTTTATTTCCTTTTCTTGTCTAATTGCTGTGGCTAAGACTTCCAATACTATATTGAATAGAAGTGGTGAAAGTGGACAACCTTGTCTTGTTCCTGATCTTAGTGGAAAAGAGTTTAGTTTTTGCACATTGAGTATGATGTTGGCTGTAGGTCTCTCATATATGGCCTTGATTATTTTGAGGAACGCTCCCTCTATTCCTACTTTGCTGAGTGTTTTTATCGTAAATGGGTGCTGTACCTTATCAAATGCTTTTCCCCCGTCTATTGATATGATCATGTGATTTTTGTCTTTGCTTTTGTTTATTTGATGTATTATATTTACTGATTTGCGAATGTTGAACCAACCTTGCATCCCTGGGATGAATTCCACTTGGTCATAGTGTATTAATTTTTTAATGTATTGTTGAATGGGGTTTGCCAATATTTTGTTGAGGATTTTAGCATCTATGTTCATCAGCGATATGGGCCTGAAGTTTTCATTCTTTGTTGTGTCTTTATCTGTTTTGGGGATTAGGATGATGCTGGCTTCATAAAAAGAGTTTGGGAGTTTTCCATCTTCTTGGATTTTTTTGGAATAGTCTATGAATGATAGGGGCTAGCTCTTCCTTAAATGCTTTGTAAAATTCTCCTGTGAAACCATCTGGTCCAGGGCTTTTGTGTGTCAGGAGTTTTTTGATTACCCCTTCTATTTCAACTTCTGTTATTGGTCTGTTCAGGCTTTCTGCTTCTTCCTCATTGAGTTTTGGGAGATTATGTTTTTCTAGAAATTTGTCCATTTCACCTAGGTTTTCAAATTTCTTGGCATACAGTTCTTCATAGTAATTTCTTACAATCCTTTGTATTTCTGTGGTGTCAGTTGTAATCTCTCCTCTTTCATTTCTGATTGTGTTTATTTGGGTTCTCTCTCTTTTTTTTTTCTTGATGAGCCTACTTCATGCTTGTCAGTTTTGTTTATCTTTTCAAAGAACCAGCTCCTGGATTCATTGATCCTTAGAATTGTGCTTTTAGTCTCTATGTCATTTAATTCTGCTCTGATCTTGGTTATTTCCTTCCTTCTAGTTGCTCTGGGCTGTCTTTGTTTTTGTTCCTCAAGTTCTTGTAGGTGTAGGGTTAAGTTGTTTGTTTGAGATGTTTCTATCTTTTTTAGGTAGGCCTGTATTGCTATGAACTTTCCTTTGAGGACTGCCTTTGCTGTGTCCCATAAGTTTTGGGTCATTGTGAGTTCGTTTTCATTTGTTTCCAGAAACTTTTTGATTTCTTCCCTAATTTCATTCTTGACTCATTCATTGTTTAATAACATGGTATTCAATCTCCATGATTTTGAGGATTTTGGGTTTTTCCCATTAGGGTTGGTTTCTAGTTTCAGTCCCTTGTGGTCAGAGAAAATGCTTGGTATGATTTTAATTTTCTTGAATTTGTTGAGGCTAGTTTGTGTCCTGTCATGTGGTCTGTTTTTGAAATGTTCCATGTGCATTAGAAAAGAATGTGTATTTAGTTTCTTTGGGATGAAGGGCTCTGTATATATCAGTTAAGTCCATTTCATCCAGAATGTTGTTCAATGCCACAATACCTTCATTGATATTTTGTTTCGAAGATCTGTCCATTTTTGACAATGGGATGTTAAAATCCCCTACTATAATTGTATTGCTGTCAATATCTTTCTTGAAGTCCTCTAAGATTTTTTTTATGTATTTAGGAGCTCCTATGTTGGGTGCATATATATTTACAATGCTTTTGTCTTCTTGCTGGATTCTTACTTTGAGTATTATAAAGTGACCTTCTGTGTTTCTCTTTATGGCTTGTCTTTTGAAGTCTATTTTGTTTGATATGAGTATTGCTACCCTGGCTTTTTTCCTGTCCATTTGCTTGGAAAATTTGTTTCTAGCCCTTCACTTTGAATATTTGTAGGTCTTTTGTCCTGAGGTGGGTCTCTTGTAGGCAGCATATGTGTGGGTCATGCTTTCTTATCCATTCAGCTATTCTATGCCTTTTGATTGGAGCATTTAATCCATTTATATTTAAGGTTATTATTGATAGTTACTGATTCATTGCCATTTTCGTACTTATGTTCCTCTCTCTCTCTCTCCCTTTTCCTTCCTTTCCTTAAAACAGTCCCTTCAGCATCTCTTGCAGAACTGGTTTGGTAGAGGTGTATTCTTTTAGACTTCTTTTGTCTGGGAATCTCCTTATTTGGCCTTCTATCTTGATTGAAAGCCTTGCTGGGTAAAGTAGTGCTGGTTGCAGGCCTTTGGTTCTCATTACTGGGAATATTTCTTGCCATTCTGTTCTAGCTTGGAGTGTTTCCATTGAGAAGTCAGCTGCTAGCTTTATCGGGGCTCCCTTGTATGTTACTTCCTTTTTCTCCCTTGTTGCCTTTAAGATTCTCTCTTTGTCTTGCAATTTTGCCATTTTAATTATGATATGTCTTTAAGTGGGCCTCTTTGCGTTCCTCTTGATTGGGACTTTCTGTGTTTCCTGGATTTGTGTGACTTTTTGTCTCATCAGATTAGGGTAATTTTCCGTCATTACTTTTTCAAATAGGTTTTCTATCCCTTGCTCTTCTTCTTCTCCTTCTGGTATCCCTATTATATGGATATTATTATGTTTCATATTGCCTTGCATTTCTCTTAATCCCTCTTCATTCTCTTTGATCCTCTTTTCCTTTTGTTGCTCTTTCTGGGTGTTTTTTTTTTCTACTTGGTCCTCCAACTCGCTAATCCAATCATCTGCTTCATCGATTCTGCTTTTCATTCCTTCCACTGTGTTCTTCAGTTCAGACATTGTATCTTTCATTTCCTCTTGGCCCTTGTTGATAGTTTCTATTTCCTTTTTCATGTTGATATAGTTTGCAGAGAGTTCCTCGTAGCTTCCCTGTAATTTCTGGTAGCTCATTGAGAGCTCGTGGACCTTCCTGACAACCACTGTTTTGAACTCAAACTCTGACAGTTGAGCTGCCTCTGTTTCATTTAGCATTCTTTCTGGGGCTTCCTCCTTTCATTTCATTTGGGGATTATTTCCTTGTCTTCCCATTGTTTTTGAGGTTCTTCTTATTAGCCTTAGCTTCTTAAATTGATCTGTTTTGGCTCCCTGGGTTTATGGTGTGAACTTCTGTGGTAGAATACCTGTGAGGTTCAGTGGTGCAGTCTCCTTTGGGTGTCCTGGTGTCCACGGCTTCCAGTGTCTCATCTGTTGAAATGCCCCCTCCTTGGGACCAACTCTGGTTTTTTCACAGTTCCAAGGTTGTTTTTTTTTTTTGTTGTTGTTTTGTTTTGTTTTTGTCTTACTCTTTGGTATTTAAAAAGAGAAAAGAGAAAAAAATGGAAAGAGAAGAAGAGAAGAAAGAAAAAGAAAAAAAGATGAAGGAAGAACAGATAAAATTGGAAAGAAAGGAAGCAGGAATAAGACAAGAAATAAGATACAAGAAGAAAGGGCATTGAGGGGTAAAAAAAAGATAAATATAATGAAAAAATAATAGAAAAAATTAAGATTTAAAATGAGAAAAAAGAAAAAAGAAAGAAAAAAAGCAACAAGAAAAAATAAAAAATAAAAATAAAAAAACCAACAACTCTTGCTGTTTTCAATCTTGCCGAGCTGGTGTTTCTGGTCTTGCTGGCTGTAATGGCCTAGGGGTGACAGTATCGCTTTTCTCCCTGTTCAGCGCTAGTTATCTTTGCACTACTCTCCTCAGAGCTAGCCCTGGGTCTCTATGCCCAGGGCCTCAGAATGTACACCTGAGTTGCACGCAGGTGCCTATGATCTCGTAGCCACCTGCGGTCACACATGGGTGCTAATCCTCACACAATCATCCCCATTGGCGGGCTTGGACAGTCTGTGAGTTCAGGTGTGCAGCTGTTCCAATGGTGCCAGGTGCTGACCATCCCGCGAGCTCAGGTGAACAGCCATCCCATGGGTGCCAGCCTCCCTCAAGCTCAGGCACGTGGCTGTCCCAGTGGTGCTGAGAGGCAAAGGTCCCGTGAGCTCAGGTGTGTGGCTGTCCCAACAGTGCCGGCCGCCAACAATCAGGCGAGCTCCGGTGTGCAGTCCTCCCTGGGATATGCGTCGGTGTTCACACCCCCAACTTGTCTGCCACTGAGACCCCAACTCCTCTCTGTGAGATTTCAAGCAACTGGGTTTATCCCAGTGCAGCTAAAACTTTGGCTGGGGAGGGAGCGGTTGACCCAGCTCCCTCCCTAATCTTGTGGCGAGCCTGGTGAGTGCCAGCCAGGGCCTCAGTCCTGGCCCTGGTGTCCATGCTGCCCCTTGGGCTCTTATTGTTCTGAAGTACTCTCCTTACCATCTGGTTTCTCAATGTCCACTACAATTTTTGATCTCCTGTTTTCAAATATGCTGTGTTTCTGATGGCTGTTTGCTCTGTTTCAATGTAAATTGGCCAGGATTTTCTCCTACGTGTAGGGGGAAGTGAAATATGCTCCTTCCTACCACGCCGCCATCTTCCATCCAAATGCCATCAATTTCTGAATACTATTTTTGCCAAATTTACTTATTAAGTTGAGTAGTTTTTCTTTGAACATAGGTTTTGTATGTACACTATCATGCTATCTGCAAATAATTACAGTTTTACTTCCTCCTTTCCAATTTGGATGCCTTTTATTTCTTTTCCTTGTCTGATCACTGTGGCTAGGACTTTCAGTGCTATGGTGAATTAGGGAGGTGAAAGCAGACATCCTCTTCTTGTTCCTATCTTAACGGCAAAGATTTTAGTTTTTGCCCAGTGAATATAATGCTGGCTCTGTTTCTTGTACATGGCTTTTATTAGGTTGACGTACACTTCCTCTATTCCCACTTTGCTGAGTGTTTCCATCATAAATGAGTGCTAGATTTTATCAAATATTTTTCAGCATTTATTGGTATGATCATTTGCTTTTTGTCCTTTACTTTGTTTTCTGGTGTATTATGCTTATTCATTTGTGAATATTGTACGATATTTGCATCCTTGGGATGAATCCCACTTGACCATAGTGTATGAACTTTTCAATGTATTTCTGAATTCATAACAGGTATGATTCCATTGAATGTTCAGTTTTTATTTTGGAAGAACAGCAAAGTGTCTCAGCTGGGTCCAAGTGTAAGTAGACTCAGTGTCCACCTACTTGGCTGTTAGCTTCCACACCAAAAGCTTGGATTTTCTACTAATGAACTTAGCAAACCACGGTTAAGTTTTAATAGATGATTGTTGTTAAAAGCTTTGCTTTTTATTGATTAATTTACTTACATTATTTATTCATTTATTTACTTTTGAAATTTATTGTTGTTCAAGTACAGCTTTCTGCCCTTCCCTCCATCCTTCCATCACCCCAGACTTTCCCATCTCCCTCCCTTGCTTGCACCCTTCCCTTGTTTTTGTCCATGTGTCCTTTTTAGTTGTTCCTTTAAACCCTTCACTCTTTCCCCCCAATATCCCCTCCCCTGTCCCTTCTGGTTACTGTCAGTTTGTTCTTAATTTCAATGCCATTGGTTGTATTTTGCTTGCTTGTTTGTTTTGTTGATTAGGTTCCAGTTAAAGGTGAGATCATATGGTATTTGTCTTCACCATCTGGCTTATTTCCCTTCGCATAATGCTCTCCAGTTCCATCCATGGTGTGGCAAAGGGTAGGAGCTCCTTCTTTCTTTCTCCTGTATAGAATTCCATTGTGTAAATACACCATAGAATTTTGATTTATTCATTTTCTGATGTGCACTTAGGTTGCTTCCGGCACTTGGCTATAGTAAATTGTGCTGTTATGAATATTGGCATGCATCAGTTCTTTTGGATTGGTGTTTCTTAGGATTTAATCCTAGCAGTGGAGTTGTTGGGTCAAAAGGCAGTTCCATTTTTAGTCTTCTGGGGAAATTCCATAATGTTTTCCATAGTGGTTGCACCAGTCTGCAAACCCACCAACAGTGCACTAGGGTTCCCTTTTCTCCATAACCTTACCAATATTTGTTGTTTGTTGCTTTGTTTATGATGGCCATTCTCAACAGTGTGAAGTGGTATCTCATTGTGGTTCTAATTTGCATCTCTCTGGTGGCTAGCTCTCTGGTAGTGAGCATCTTTTCATATGTCTCTAGACCCTCTGTATGTCTTCCATGGTGAAGTGTCTGTGCAAGCCTTTTACCCATTTTTTAATTGGGTTGCTTGTCTTAGAGTGGATTTGTGTGATTTCTGTATATATTTTGGAGATCAAACCCTTGTCAGAGGTATCATTGGCAAATATGTTTTCTCCCACTGTTGGTTCTTTTTTCATTTTAGTGTTGTTTGCTTTAGCCACAGAGAAGCTTATTTTGATGGGATCCTATTTGTTTATTCTTTACTTCATGTCCCTTGCTCTAGGGGACATATTGGTGAAAATATTGCTGCATGGAATATCTTAGATTTTTCTGCCTATGTTCTCCTGAAGGACTTTTATGGTGCTATGGTCTACATTTAAATGCTTTGTACACTGTGAATTTATTTTTGTGTATGGTGTAAGTTGGTGATCAAGTTTCATTTTTTTAAATTAAATTTTATTTTAATTGTTGTTCTTATACAGTCTTCTGTTTTCTACTCCCATCCCGTCCCTCCGCCCCAGCCCTCCCCAGCTCCCTTCCATTTCC
>PVKU01015523.1:0-18010 GCA_004027475.1 Anoura caudifer | reverse complement strand
AGATCAATTTAAGAAGCTCAGGCTGACCAGAAGAGTCTCACAAACAATGGGAAGACAAAGAAACAATCCCCAAATGAAACAAAAGGAGGAAGCCCCAGAAAGAATGCTAAATGAAATGGAGGCAACTCAACTATCAGATTTTGAGTTCAAAGCAATGGTTGTCAGGAAGCTCCATGAGCTCTCAAAGAGCTGCCAGAAAGTACAGGGAAGCTACGATGAACTCACTGCAAACTATATCAACATGAAAAAGGAAATAGAAACTATCAACAAGGGCCAAGAGGAAATGAAGAACACAATATCTGAACTGAAGAACACAGTGGAAGGAATGAAAAGCAGAATCGATGAAGCAGAAGATCAGATCAGCAAGTTGGAGGACAAAGTAGAAAAAAACACCCAGAAAGAGCAGGAAAAGGAAAAGAGGCTCAGAAAGAATGAAGAGGAATTAACAGAAATGCAAGATAATATTAAATGTAATAATATCCATATAATAGGGATTCCAGAAGGAGAAGAAGAGCAAGGGATAGAAAAGCTATTTGAAAAAGTAATAATGGAAAACTTCCCTAATTTCATGAGAGCAAAAGTCACACAAATCCAGGAAACACAGAGAGTTCCAATCAAGAGGAACCCAAAGAGGCCCACTTCAAGACACATCATAATTAAAATGGCAAAATTCCAAGACAAAGAGAATCTTAAAGGCAGCAAGGGGGAAACAGGAGGTAACATACAAGGGAGCCCTGATTAGGTTAGCATCTGACTTCTCAATGGAAACACTCCAAGGCAGAAGAGAATGGCAAGAAATATTCCAAGTAATGAGAACCAAAGGCCTGCAACCAAGACTACTTTATCCAGCAAGGCTTTTAATCAAGATAGAAGGCCAAATAAGGAGCTTCCCAGACAAAAGAAGTCTAAGAGAATATGCCTCCACCAAACCAGCTCTGTAAGAGATGCTAAAGGGCCTGCTTTAAGGAAAGGAAAGAAGAGAGAGAGAGAGAGAGTGAGAAAGAGAGAGAGAGAGAAAGAGAGGGAGAAAGAGAGGAACATAGGAACAAAAATGGCAATGAATCAGTACCTATCAATAATAACCTTAAATGTAAATGGATTAAATGCTCCTATCAAAAGACAGAATAGCTGAATGGATAAGAAAGCATGACCCACACATATGCTGCCTACAAGAGACCCACCTCAGGACAAAAGTCCTACACAGACTCAAAGTGAAGGCCTGGAAACAAATTTTCCAAGCAAATGGACAGGAAAAAAAAACTGGGGTAGCAATACTCATATCATGCAAAATAGACTTCAAAAGAAGGGCCATAAAGAGAGACCCAGAAGGTCACTTCATAATACTCAAGGGAAGAATCCACCAAGAAGACATAAACAATGTAAATATATATGTACCCAACATAGGAGTACCTAAATACATTAAGAAAATCTTAGAGGACTTCAGGAAAGATATTAACAGCAACACAATTATAGTACGGGATTTTAACACCCCACTGGCAAAAATGGACAGATCTTCCAAACAAAATATCAACAAAGATATTGTGGCATTGAACAATACTCTAGATGAAATGCACTTAACTGATATATATAGAGCCCTTCATCCCAAAGAAACTAAATACACATTCTTTTCTAATGCACATGGAACATTTTCAAAGGTAGACCACCTGATAGGACACAAAACAAGCCTCAACAAATTCAAGAAAATTAAAATCATACCAAGCATTTTTTCCAACCACAGGGACTGAAACTAGAAACCAACACCAAGGGGAAAAACCCAAAATCCTCTAAATCATAGAGATTGAATAGCATGCTATTAAACAATGAATGGGCCAAGAATGAAATTAGGGAAGAAATCAAAAAGTTTCTGGAAATAAATGAAAATGAACTCACAACAGCCCAAAACTTATGGGACACAGCAAAGGCAGTCCTCAGAGGGAAGTTCAAGTGATATAGGCCTACCTAAAAAAGATAGAAACATTTCAAATAAACAACCTAATCCTACACCTACAAAAACTTGAGAACAACAACAAAGACAGCCCAGAGCAAGTAGAAGGAAGGAAATAACCAAGATCAGAGCAGAACTAAATGACATAGAGACTAAAAGCACAATTCTAAGGATCAATGAATCCAGGAGCTGGTTCTTTGAAAAGATAAAAAAAAAATTGACAAGCCCTTAAGCAGGCTCATCAAGAAAAAAAGAGAGAGGACCCAAATAAACACAATCAGAAATGAAAGAGGAAAGATTACAACTGACACCACAGAAATACAAAGGATTGTAAGAAATTACTATGAAGAACTGTATGCCAAGAAATTTGAAAACCTAGGTGAAATGGAGAAGTTTCTAGAAAAATATAATCTTCCAAAACTCATTGAAGAAGAAGCCAAAAGCCTGAACAGACCAATAACAGCAGATGAAATTGAAGAAGTAATCAAAAAACTCCAGACACACAAAAGCCCTGGACCAGATGGTTTCACAGGAGAATTCTACAAAGCAATTAAAGAAGGGTTAATCCCTATCCTTCACAGACTATTCCAAAAAATCCAAAATGATGGAAGACTCCCAAACTCTTTTACAAAGCTAGCACCATCCTAATCCCAAAACCAGATAGACACAACAAAGAAAGAAAACTTCAGGCCAAAATTGCTAATGAACATAGACACTAAAATCCTCAACAAATTATTGGCAAACCACATCCAACAATACATTAAAAAGATCATACACCATGACCAAGTAGAATTCATCCCTGGGATGCAAGGATGGTTCAATATTCGCAAATCAGTAAATGTAATCCATCACATAAACAAAAGCAAAGACAAAAATCATATGGCCATATCAATAGATGTGGAGAAAGCATTTGATAAGGTACAACACCCATTTATGATAAAAACACTCAGCAAAGTGGGAATAGAGGGAGCATTCCTCAACATAATAAAGGCAGTATATGAGAGGCCTACAGCCAAAATCATACTCAATGGGTGAAAACTAAAATCTTTTCCACTAAGATCAGGAACAAGACAAGGATGTCCACTTTCACCACTTCTATTCAATATAGAATTAGGAGTCTTAGCCACAGTGATTAGACAAGAAAAGGAAATAAAAGGCATCCAAATTGGAAAGGAGGAAACAAAACTATCATTGTTTGCAGATAACATGATAGTGTACATGGAAAATCCTATAGACTCAGCCAAAAAGCTGCTCGACCTAATAAATGAATTTGGCCAAACAGCTGGATACAAAGTCAAAATCCAGAAATCAAAGGCATTTTTGTATACCAACAATGAAACAGCAGAAGCAGAAATCAAGAAAACAATCCCATTCGATATAGCAAAAAGAAAAATAAAATACCTAGGAATAAACCTAACCAAGGAGGTAAAAGACCTGTATGCAGAAAACTACACAACACTGAAGAAAGAAATCAAGGAAGACATAAACAAATGGAAACGTACACCATGTTCATGGATCGGAAGAATTAACATCATCAAAATGTCCATACTACCCGAAGCAATTGACAGATTCAATGCAATACCTATTAAATTACCAGTGGCATATTTCACAGACATAGAACAAACACTTGAAAAATTTATTTGGAGCCATAAATGACCTCGAATAGCTGCAGCAATTTTGAGAAAAAAGAGCAAAGTAGGAGGGATCACAATACCTGATACCAAACTGTATCACAAGGCTGCTGTAATCAAAACAGCCTGGTACTGGCATAAAAACAGGCACATGTACCAGTGGAACAGAACAGAGAGCCCAGAAATAAACCGAAGTCTCTACAGGCAATTAATATTTGACAAAGGGGACAGCAACATAAAATGGAGTAAAAGTAGCCTCTTCAACAAGTGGTGATGGGAGAACTGAACAGCTATGTGCAAAAAAAAATGAAACTCGAGCACCAACTTACACAATACACAAAAATAAATTCAAAGTGGATAAAAGATTTAAATATAAGCCGCAACACCATTAAAGTCCTAGAGGAGAACATAGGCAGGAAAATCTCAGATATTTCATGCAGCAACATTTTTACTGATATGTCCCCTAAAGCAAGGGACACAAAGGAAAGAATAAACAAATGGGATCTCATCAAAATAAAAAACTTCTGCACAGCTAAAGAAAACAGTATTAAAATAAAAAGAGAACCGACTGTATGGGAAAACATATTTGCCAATGATACCTCAGACAAGGGTTTAATCTCCAAAAATATATAAAGAATTTACATGACTCCACTCTAAGAAGACAAGCAACCCAATTAAAAAATGGGCAAAGGACTTGAACAGACACTTCTCCAAGGAGGACATACAGAGATCCAGAGACACATGAAAAGATGCTTGATATTGCTAGCTATCAGAGAGATGCAAATTAAAACCACAATGAGATACCACTTCACACCTGTCAGAATGGCCATCATAAACAAAGCAACAAACAACAAGTGTTGTAGAGTTTGTGGAGAAAAGGGGACCCCAGAGCACTGTTGGTGGGATTGCAGACTGGTACAACCACTATGGAAAGTAGTATGGAATTTTCTAAGAAAACCAGAAATGGATCTACCTTTTGACCCAGCAATCCCACTGCTAGGATTATACCCTAAGAACCCTGAAACACTAGTCCAAAAGAACCTATGCACCCCAATGTTCATAGCAGCACAATTTACAATAACAAAGTGTTGGAAACAACCCAGGTGCCCATCAGTAAATGAATGTATCAAAAAACTATGGTACATTTACACAATGGAATTCTATGCAGCAGAAAGAAAGGAGGAGCTCCTACCCTTTGCAACAGCATGGATGGAACTGGAGAGCATCATGCTAAGTGAAATAAGCCAGGAAGTGAAAGACAAATGCCATATGATTTCACCTTTAACAGGAACCTAATCAACAAAACAAACAAACCAGCAAAATATAACCAAAGACACTGAAATTGAGAACAGGCTGACAGTCACCAGAGGGGAGAGGGGAGGGAAGATCAGGGAAAAAGGGGAAGGGTTTACAGGAACAAGTATAAAGGACACATGGACAAAAACAAGGGGGGGTAGAAATGGGAGGGAGGTGGGGAGGGCTGGGGCGGTGAGCTGGGATGGGAGTAAAATACAGAAAACTGTACAAGAACAGCAATTAAAATAAATTAAAAAAAGAAGAAAATAATTGTTAATGCTAAAAAAAATTTGTTAGTCAGTTTTATGTGTGCCATGAAGTGAAAAATGTTGAAAATCGTTGATCTAGCACTCAAAGTGTATGTGACCCTCTGCAGTTCAATAGAGTGTCATCACATAAATAGTTGTGTCTAATTTTAAGAGCCACCCTTTGAGGAAGACTTACTTTGCCCCATTTTACCTCTGAAACACTGGGTGAATACTTTTGGCTGAGCTCACATTACAGTAGTTATAGTGTCTGGGTGTTTATCTAAAACTTGTGATTCCAAAAATTAAAACCACCTGTTCTCTCTCTATGACAAGTCACATGACATAGGTTAACTCCCCACTTAATGTTCTTTCCAGGACCTTAGGAAAGAATCTGTTCCTCAGGTACCACCTCTTTATTAATGTCTTATAGGAGAATCTAAACTCTCCATCCACATCACTAATTTTCTTACATAAGAATACGGAGGACTTGTAAAAATGACAGAAAAAGTGGTACTATATCAAGATAGCTTAAGGTCATCTTTGATTATTATAAGCCATGTTTGACTGAATTCAGTAAGAAAAAACAAAAGGGATGTAAATTTTATAGATAATCAACACAAAAAAAGAACGTTTGCAGGAAAATAAGTTGCAAGTCAACTATGCTGGGGTCTGCATGCTTGAGGAAAACAGGTGCAGAGAAGACAGTTATCAAATCATTCATGATGAATGCTGATGTCAAGTAGGAAGAAAGGTCTTTCTATAAGAATGACACTGAAGTTTACTTAGGTGTCACTCCTGGTCCCTTAGTTTAGTTTGACTCTCTGACTTTCCTAGAGATATTAACAATTTTACAAATTCCCTTCCTACTTAAGCCAATTGCAGCAGACAATGCTATATGTCTACTGAACACCTAATTCTTTTTTCACTTATTACAAAAAAAAATGTTTTCCCCCAGTGGTAATTTGTCGATTTAAAAAATAGCCAACATTCCCCACCCTTCTTATAGTCATGGGTGGCCAATGAGATTTGAGCAGAAGTCTCCTAGTGACTTGTGGGAATGATTTGTCTTTCAAATATAGATACTGTCCTTCATTAGTAATGTTTCCTTCTTTTTCCTCTCTAAAATTAGATGGAATTCTCTAAACTGGGTAGCTTTCTTGAGATAATGAGGAAATCAGGAGACTTAAACTATAGGTTAAGGACAACAAAGCAGAAAGGCAGTAAGAACCTAAAATGTTAACATTTGAAAGCTCCTGTACCATTACTATATTACTTACCTACAGACTTTTACTTATTTAAGAAATGTAAGCTTTTATTTAGTTAAACCACTAGAGTAAACCTTTTCATCATGGCAAGCAATACACTATAAAAAATAAAACAAAACACTTCTTTTTTTCCAGTTAGGGAATCTTTACATTCTACATATGCAGATAGAAAATATAAAATGTATATGACTTACTGACATTAGCCTCTGTTTCATCACTATTTGATTTAGGGCAAGTGATTTTAATTTTCAGGATCTTAGCATTCAAAGATGTGGTCAACTTAAGTAATATTTAATTGATTTTTTTTCTAGGATTCCATGAAATGTCCAAATGTGATCGAAAAATAAGGATTTCTTCACTTGTAACTGCTCTGTAAAGTGAATCTGTTATAGCTGAGAGAAGAGACTAAAAATGTTTTAGAGAAATTACTAAGAATTTGATTTTGTGTAAACTTCGAGGATTTGGGACAGGACCTTATACACTCAACAACTGAGAACCAAGTGGAACATACATCTAATTACAGATAACAAAATATAGAAATATTGTTTTTACATGAGCTTAAGAAAAAAATTAGAACAGAGAGCTAGAGGGTAACAAGATTTCTGAAGGGATTATCATACAAAGGATAAAGGCAGGATGTCAGAAACTGCTCTTTCATGTGAAATTGCAGTTGGCTAAGTGCCATATTGGTCACATAGTGACAGAGGATGCTGACACCAACTTCAAACATTCATCATTTATTGCAAAAAGATTTATTGATGATACATTACATGAAAATACTGGAGGAAATACAATGGAGTGTAGAGAGAAAAATATCACATTGGTCATGTTGCTCTCAATCTACCAAAACAGGTAAGGGAGTTTCTGGGTTTTTTTTTTTTTTGTTTGTTTGTTTGTTTGTTTTTTAACTTTTTAAAAGATTTTATTTATTTATTTTTAGAGACAGGGTAAGGAAGGGCCAAAGAGGGAAAGAAACATTGATCTCTGGCTGCCTCCCATGCACCCCCATTTGGGGACTCAGCCTGCCACCCAGGCATGTGCCCAACCAGGAATCAAATCTACAACCCTTTGGTTCATTGGCCAGCACTCAATACACTGAGCCATAACAGCCAGGGCTTTTTAAAAATTTTTATTGTATTTTTTTCCATTACCATTTAGTCTCTTTAACCACCTCCCCACTCCTGCAATCACCATACTGTGGTCCATGTCCATGAGTCTTTTTTTCTTTTTTGCTCAATCCCTCTACCTCCTAACCACCCATTAGCTATCACCCTGCCTCTATGAGTCTATCTCTACTTTGCATGTTAGTCCAGTTTGTTTGTTGGATTCCTCATATGAATGAAATCATGTGGTATTTGTCTTTCTCTAACTGCCTTATTTCACTTAGCATAACGTTCGAGAGGTCCATCCACACTGTCACAAAGGGTAAAATTTTCTTCTTTTTTACTGCTGAGTGGTATTCCATTGTGTAAATGTTCCATAGTTTTTATCCACTCATCTGCTGATGGACACTTGGGCAGCTTCCATATCTTGCCAGTTGTAAATAACACTGTAGTGAACATAGGGGTGCTTATGTTCTTTTGAACTAGTGTTTTGGGTTCCTTCAGATATATTACCAGAAGTGGGATTACTGGGTCAAGAGGCAGATCCATTTTTAATTTTTGGAGATATCTCCATAGTGCTTATCACAGTGGCTGCACTAGTCTGCACAGTCTTCATTCCCACCAACAGTGCAAAAGGGTTCCCCTTTCTCCACATCCTCACCAGCACTTGTTTGTTAATTTATTGAAGATAGCCATTCTGACAGGTGTGAGATGAAATCTCACAAAGGAAAACATCAACAGAATAAAAATGCACAGAATGGGAGTACACATATGCCAATACATCTGATAAGGGGTTAATATCCAAAATGTATAAAAAACTTAGAAAATCAACACCAAAAAAAATCAAACAACCCAATTAAAAAATGGGCAGAGGACCTGAATAGACACTTCCCCAAAGAGGCATACAGGTGGCCAACAGACATATGAAAAGATGCTCAATGTCACTGATCATCAGATAAAGGCAGTTCATTTAAAAAGAATAGTATAGGGGCACACAAGATGGTTAACCTACATTTGGTTTGCCAAAGACAATCCTGAGTTAACCATGTTATTTTGGCTTAATTTTTGGCACTGCTCTTTTCTATACTCAAAACTGACCCACACTGGTTATACAGGTTTGAAGTTGAAATTTTATTTCATATATTTATCAACTCAAAGTGTTTCTTTTTATTTCCACTGCCTTTTACTATCTCATAAGAAAAAATAGTTTAGTCTTTAAATTTACCTTTATTCTTTCTCTTCAATTCTCCAACTCTGTTTTCATTCCACCTAGTTATTAGCAACAGACATACAAATAAAAAAATGTAAACAAAATCTAAAGCAGTATTTTCAAAAATAGTTATATAAATGATTTACTATATCACCTTTAAAAATATATTGAATAAGACTAAGTAAAAAAAATAAAAGAGTAAATTCAAAGGACAAAATGAATCTGTTGGTCATACATGAGAATTATTAATAGGCTGGAGATTCAGAGATTAAGAGCATTATCTTTGCCTAAGGAAAAAGAGGCTATTAATGAGCTCTCTGATTATAAAAGATAAAACTTTGCCCCTGTTATAAATGACATTTACTTAATAAATTTATAATATCCCATTTTAGATTACTAGTGGTGGTATTAGTCCTTCCAGCAGGAGCTGACATCCAGAAGTCACTAACAGGTGATGATAATTTAAAATGACAACAACAACAACAAAAAAAAACTATATCAGAGTTATGTGCACTGATCCTGAATGAGTAGCACACAGTAGGGAAGTAACTGACTGATCTGTGGTCATAGGGCTCATTCTTCTACGTGGTGAACCTTTTTTCAGCCCATTCATGAACTTTCATGATTGGTTTTAGCATTCTCCTTTTCTGATACTGTTAATGTAAGAATGAAAATGCTTTGCATTTCCTTGGTACCCACTAGAGAAATCATGCCCTTTTCTAATAATAATAGGAAGTGCTGTAATTAAAAGCACAGAGATTTTGTTCCTTCCCGGTAATTTGACTTAGCATAAGTCTGCTATAGTAAAACCATTTATCTGTGGTTTGTTGAGACATAATTATAAGAGACTTAAAAAAGCAGTTTTGGTTAATAATGTAGTACTATAAATTGAGCAGGATTAATCTACTCCATTATTCTCTACTTCAAAAGAAATGGGAAGAAGCAAGACAACAGAGCAAGGAGATTTTCCAATTTTCCACTGAAATAAGCCACCCTGCTTTAATCATCACTACTCAAGTGAACTAAAAAGATTTATAAATCACTTATGAATGCTAAAAATGTTTCCAGGTTCAGGCAAAACTTATGAAGAGATTACAAAAAAAGTGTAATTTTGTGAATTTAATAAAAGATTAACTGGGAGTAGAACTTTGATTGAAAGTAAACTGTGGTTAAAAACAAAGCATAAAATAAAATCTTTCATCTCCACCTATTTTTAAGGCTCTTGTCTCACAATACTTAAAAAGATTATTTCCAAAAGTAGTATCTAAATGTGGCAGAGTAAGAATTTTACTTATCTCTCTGATACTTTAATCATGAGGTCTGGACCTTTTTATAGTTTATAAATGTGATGATGGGGTGCTCAAGCTCTTGCATGAGAGGTGCCTCCCTCACATCCTGTTACAACATCAGCACATTACGTTGCTGATTTAAAAAAAAAAAAAAAAAACCTAAAAAATTAAAGGTTTATCTCTTCTTTGCCAAACAAAGCCTTCCATCATTAGGACGATTTCAGCTTGCACATGGTTAACTGGTTAACTTAATCTACATCCCAGTATTATTGTCCCCTGACATATGGAATCCATCATAAATCCATCTTTACATTAAGGAAGGTGGATGTGAAATCTTTGGATTTCACATCAGGATATTCTATCATTTGCATCTTCTTCAGCTTTCAAATCTCAACCATCCAATTCCATTTCTGTTGCCTTTTCTTCTTTTTAAAAAATATTTTATTGTTCAATTGCAGTTGTCTGCATTTCCCCCCACTACTCCCCCCATCCCAGTCAAACCCACCTCCCTCCCTTGCTTCCACCCTCCCCCTTGGTTTTGTCTGTGTGTCCTTTATAGCAGTTACTGAAAACCCTTCTTCCCACAGCCCCCTCCCCTCTCCCCTCTTGTTACTGTCAGATTGTTCTTAATTTCAGTGTTTCTGGTTATATTTTGCTTGCTTTTTTTTTTCTTTTGTTGATTATTTCAAGGTGGATAAAAGATTTAAATATAAGTCATGGCACCATAGAAGTCCTAGAGGAAAACATCAGCAGAAAAATCTCAGACATTCCACGCAGCAACATCTTTACTGATATGGCCCCTAAAGCAAGGGACATAAAGGAAAGAAAAAACAAATGGGATCTCATCAAAATAAAAAGCTTCTGAACAGCTAAAGAAAACAGCATTAATATGAAAAGAGAACCAACTATATGGGAAAACATATTTGCCAGTGATACCTCAGACAAGGGTTTGATGTCCTTTTCTTCTTTTAAATCCCCTGTAGCTATGCTCCAAATACAGCAATGAGTCAATGATGTTTAACTACCCTTTCTCTTGACCCTTCTCAAATCTATTTCTTCAAAAGCCTTGTCTATGTTTAGTATGCTTTCTTCACTCTGTCTAGACTCACTGGTTAATGATTTCAGATAATTCCTAATTCTTACCTACCACAATTCGTTTGAAGGTGCACTGATCTTAAAATATAACATATACAGGTTAAAGCCCTATTTCTGCCCTGTAGAAACTGTTACTTTCTCTAAGGTGCCATGGTTTCTCAACTTTAGGGTATTCTTTAGTAAAATGGAAATGATGTCTACCTCCGAACATTTTGTGATGATTAAATGAGGTAATCTGTGTAAAGTTGATCAGTAGATATAGAGGTTAAATAAAGGTTACTCTCCCCTTTTTTCCTTCTTTGTCCTCCTGAAGAATTCATATTGCTAATCCCAACTAACATGTTAGCTTCTGCAACTGTGCTATCTGGTTTCAACTGAGCAATTCCAATAAAGCTTGAAATTCCTTTCACTGTTCTCTGGGCTGTTCTTTTCAGCATCCCTTCCTTTATTATAAGTCCTTATTATATCTTTACAACCCCATCTCTGTTTCTGTCAATCCTGGGAAATTATCTTACTCCATCCTCTCAGAATCAAAAGGCCATGAAACACAAACTCTATCAACTTCCCTCCTCCCACATACAATTCATCTCTCTTATCTACCTATCTACCAACCTACTATTTTTCCTCACACCTAATTCTTTCTTCTTTCTTTTATGTCTCAAAAGAAGATGCGCCACTTCACTTATAAAACAGCTCCATCCAAATTGATGACTTCACTCACCTCCTGCTCCATCTGGGACCCTGTTTGATTAATGATGACCCCTTTTTCTTGAACTTCACACTTTTATTCTCAGGATACTAAACATATTCCTTTTTTTCAATTTAAAGATATTTTCTTGGTCATGTATTCCTCCTATACCATAGTCCTTGCTCTAATAACTCACTTTACTGCCCAAGCCCTTGAAAGAACAGACATTTATTTTCTTTGCTTTATTACCCATTATTTCTTTTCTAATCTACAGAGATGACTTCTGCCTTCATTAATAAAATGATTTTTTATTTTAGCTAAGCACTTCTTAATTTCATAATCTTCTAGATATTCTTAATTTATTATTTTGTTTGATCTCTCAGAGGTATTTGCCACTGTTGTTAAGAATATTTCCTCCCTTGATCTCAAGATATAGGTCTCTTCTTAAGTCTTTGGTTATCCCCTCTTCTTCCTTCATTATACCCTACCTCTTTACTCAACCTAAAAATATTTTGT
This sequence comes from Anoura caudifer, assembly GCA_004027475.1. NCBI lineage: Eukaryota > Metazoa > Chordata > Mammalia > Chiroptera > Phyllostomidae > Anoura > Anoura caudifer. The sequence continues at coordinate 5,724 of PVKU01015523.1, read as the reverse complement.
TTCCTAATTCCATTATTGATCTTCTCACATTAAATCTATTTCTTTCTCAAGATGATATTCATGCTTATCATCACTTCAATAGCCAAATATAAAAGTTGAGAATATGCATATTTGTAGGTTGTCCTTATTGGTACTATAGGTAAATGTGTTACTAGTATTAGACACCTGCAACTGGATTTTCCCTAATTAATTAAGGGATCTCCATTAATCAAGTCAGTCCAATATAAAAACTTGCCATAACACTCTTTAAGTACATAAGGAATATCCATGTTAGAGTCTGAATCCAAGAAGCTAGGGAGAGATCTGTGGTCCTGTGTCCTGATAGTCAAGAGGAAAAAAGTGGTGACACTGGGTCAAAACTAAAAGGCATACCCTAAATCAAAGCTAACAAAAAAAAAAAATTAAATGCATGTGGCAAAACCACCCAGAAAATTCTTGCATGGTTGTTTATAATGATAGAAGAATATGCATGGTTTGTGGTTGATACCAGTGGTCATCTACCATGGGTAGATCTTGTTGACCTAAAAACAGACTCAGTGAGCACTGGTCCTTGGTCACTCAGTTTCTAACACCTTTATATAAAATCAACCCAACTACCAAATCCATTTAGTCTTATCACCTAAATATATCTCAGACCAATTCTTCTCTTTCCATCCCATTGTCACTGCTTCAGTTCAGGTCATCATTTGTCACATCCACTGTTGCAAGTAGCCAGCTAATCCATCTCTCTTGGTCTCTCTGCTGCTAATCTGTCTCAAGTCTAATAAATTTTCCACACTGCCTTCAGAGGAATCTTTCTACAATACAAACCTGGTCAAGTCAATTCATTGCTGTAAAAGTCTTCTGCTGAAATGTCAAAGCTTATATTCTTTAGCATGTCAAATAAGAATAATAATAAACTCATGCCTGACCACGTTTCTAGGCTTAGTTTCAACTGCTCATGTCAACTGTGCTCCTGTGCTCTAGTCGGGACCTCCCTGTAATCCTTACTGGTTCTGACTGCTTTGTGTGAAAATCCATGTTTTTATTCAGTGAAAGAGCAGTGATTCTTTAGTTGTTTTTTTTTTTTTAAACTAGAATGGTATGTCTTCGACATGTCTACTTGTATTATGTTGCAAGTACCATGAATTAATATTGTCATAATTAAGTATAATATCCCTAACAGTCTGTGATCTACTTGAGTTTAGGGACAACATTTGTTTACATTTGTCCATCCCATATTTAGATGTGTGCTTAACACCAATAAATGCTGAAAAATATTTGTAGTTTGACTGGTTGGCTGGCTTGCTGACTGGCTGAATTAATGCGTAACATGTTATTGTAAAAATTACCATATCCTGTATAAATTCTAAGCTTGTTTGAGTATATTTTACTGTAAAAATATACTCAATACTTTCAAAAGAAGTCTCACAAGAAAGCACAGAGAGTGAAAAGAATTGCCAGCTCCAAAAAAGGAGCTTTACTTTCAGACACTGGATGACAAGATCAATGATAGTGATGCTTCTTCCAACTGTTATTTCAAAAATTAAATACTATTTAAATATGAAAAAGTATAACTTTATAGTTTAACAAATGCATTAATGCAGACTTATGGTATAAATTAATATCTGGCAACTAATCGGTAATTATGAACATACTGAAACTGTTGAATAATCACCCTGCTCTCCCTTGCCCCTTTCTGTAACTATTAGTATAGCAGTTTCAGAAATATCCTCATCCCAAGGCAGTTTATGTGGGGTGTGCTGAGTATCAAAAATTATCATCTGGCACAATCTAGAAGTGACAAGGGAGACTCTGTTTTACACTGTTGGTTCATCCTATGCTCAGATCTCAGTTTCCTGCCTGATACTCACCCATACTGTATCCCAGTCTGGTTGGTGAGGCCCTGAGACCTCACCAAACTTTTACCAGCTTTCCTTCACTTTGGCTGAATGGGTGGATCATTCAAATTAAATCACTCTTGCCTACTCCAATAGCTTTACTAGTATTTGCCACCTGAAGCCTTCTTTGGCTCTGTATCATCTCATTGTTTTAGCATAATGCTTGTTTAAATAAAGTTTGTGTTTGTGTCTTACCTTTTTGGACACTCTGTTTGTGAAGCTGAATACTCCCTAAAGTGCCAGTTTTGGAATCTTGATGTGACTTTAGGCCCCCTTTCAGTTTACATCGAGTTTACATGGGTTCTCAATGAAGAGAGGGTAGGCATTTCATCCCCAATGGGGCATTTGAGAATGTACCGAGAAATTTTTTGGTGCTCACTAGGGGAAAAGTTATTGGCATTGTAGGAACAGAGATGCTGTTAAACATCCTGCAAAGCACAGGATAGACCCCAGCTCCACCCTACAATAAAGAATTATCTGGGTCACAATGTCAATAGTATTGAGGCTGAAAAATCCTGCATCTCACATTTTCTCCTTCCTACTGGTGCTTAAAGTATTAATATGTCTCATGACTGTGCTGACCTCAGTTCTAAAACCAGGGCAGAAAACATATAAAGTTTACCAATATTGATACTATAATCCAGTCACTTGGACTCTTTTTTGCCCAGATTTCCTGTCTTGATAAAATATCAGCTGACCATTCCTCTTCCACAGAGTGCACTGGAGGTTTAATAAATTCATTTTAATGAGGTGCTTTATTATCCTTGTGTGAAACATGCTCCACAAGTGTTATTCCCATCACAAGAGAGAGCAATGACTGCTTTGCAGATTGGCACATGAAGTTCATTCTTGCAATGCACCTCCATCCCATAGCTCCAAAAAGTGCAAAATTTGCTCATAAAAAATAGAAGTGGACTGACAATGTTAGCATTTTCTTTCCCATCTGTCAGAAGTAGAGTCACTGAAGAATAAGTTGTGTGGTGAATGTATCTCTAAATTATCTAGTGCATCAGCCACCATGGTGGCTGAATCCTTTGCTTGGTTTATAGGATCCCCTGATGTATAAAAAGCAGGCAGTGGATGGAGGTCACGTTGATCTCACAAAAAGGAGGGTTTGTTTGTTTGTTTGTTTTGTTTTTTGTTTTTTTGGTGATCATTTCTTTTTTCTTTTCTTTTTTAAAATTTTATTTTAATTGTTGTTCACGTACAGTTTTCTGTCTTTTATACCCATCCCAGCCCACCCCCCAGCCCTCCCCACCTCCCTCCCATTTCCACCCCCCCAGTTTTTGTCCATGTGTGCTTTATAGTTGTTCCTGGAAACCCTTACCCTTGTCCCCTGAAATTCCCTCCCCTCTCCCCTCTGGTCACTCTCAGCCTGTTCTCTATTTCAGTGACTTTGGTTATATTTTGCTGGTTTGTTTGTTTTGTTGGTTAGGTTCCTGTTAAAGGTGAGATCATATGGTATTTGTCTTTCACTGCCTGGCTTATTTCACTTAGCATAAGGCTATCCAGTTCCATCCATGCTGTTGCAAAGGGTAGGAGCTCCTTCTTTCTGCTACATAGAATTCCATTGCGTAAATGTACCACAGTTTTTTGAACCATTCATTTACTGATGGGCACCTTGGTTGCTTCCAACACTTGGCTATTGTAAATTGTGCTGCTATGAACATTGGGTGCTTTCACAAAAAGGAGTTCTAAAAAGTCCTTAATGTAACCACCAAAAGTTTCAAACTAGAAAATGTAGTATGTAAGACAGCAAGGACCAAGAGGGTAAAACTTAAGAACTTTGTCTCCTTTGAGTTCAGTAAAAGGCATAGGGTCACTGTCTGATAGGATTTCCATGTTGACCTGTTCCTGGGAAACTGACTATATATGGGAGCCTGGATGAATTAAGTTTGCTTTCCTTTCCAAATAAACCTGTAACTAAATGACACTTTAAGAAGCTAACTTTAATATTTAGTCACTTTTAGTTTTAACTATAAAGATGCTAATACAAGACTGACACAATTATTTTTCCTTTTGTACATTAATTAATGTATTCTATATAATCTGACAATTGCAATCATGGTGAATTTTAGTTTTACTATCTTTTAAATAATTTCATTATCATTTTAGTAAATTGATGTATTCAATCCATTCATTTATTTTTCATTCATTGTTTCTTTCAAGTAAATATTTATGAAGTGCATTTTGCAAATTAGCAATACATTAAATTGCCATCTGTGCAGCTACCATTGTATCCAAACCCCTATCTTCTCTTGCTTGCACTACTTTGATGACCTTCTGCCTTATCTCTACTTCCAATTTAGGAAATGAGTTTGGTGGCATATTGGAAAGTAATTCAAATAAGATTGGCTTAGATAAAAATTGAAGTCTGATTTTTCTCTCCTGAGACTAGTTAAGTTGGAATATAGTGGCCCAAGTCTTGTGCAATAGTCCACAGTCCTTGACCCAGCTGACTCTCATATGTCATTCAATCATAGTTTTCACCCTCCAAATCTCCCTACAGTTGCAATTTGGTCCTTGCATCTCCATTTTTCACTTCCATGTTTGGGGAGAAGCAGTGGAAGAAGGGAAAACTGCCATCAACTGAGTCAGCTCCATATAAAGTCCCACCCAGAAACTTAAGCTTATCTCTTTTATTGGCCATAGCAGGTACAAGACCACTCCAAGCTTCAAGGGAGGCTAAGAAAGAGAATCTTTACCCGAATGCACTGTGACCAGTAAATACACTGGTATTATGTTAGTAGGAAAGAAGGAGGAGAGGGTAAGGAAGAAGAAGGAGGAGGAGGAGAGGAGGGTGAGGAGGACAGGAGGAAGAGGATGAGGCAGAAGAGACATAGCCTGTAGGCAGTTGGAAGTCTCCTCTGTATCCTACTTCTACTCTTGTCCCTCTATAATCTTTTCTTAATATATTTTATTGATTATGCTATTACAGTTGTCCCATTTCTGCCCCATCATTCCCCTCCACCCTGCACACCCTCTCCCACCCACATTCCCCCCTTTAGTTCATGTCCATGTGTCATAAGTTCTTTAGCTTCTATGTTTCCCAAACTATTCTTGCCCTCCCCCTGTCTATTTTCTACCCACTGTCTATGCTACTTATTCTCTGTACCTTTTCCCCCTCTCTCCTCCTCCCACTCCCCTGTTGCTAACCCTCCATGTGATCTCCATTTCCATGTTCCTGCTCCTGCTCTACTTGTTTGCTTAGTTTGCTTTTGTTTTAGGTGTGATTGTTAATAACTGTGAGTTTGCTGTCCTTTTACTGTTCATATTTTTGTCTTCTGTTTCTTGGATAAGTCCCTTTAACATTTCATATAATAAGGGCTTGGTGATAATGAACTCCTTTAACTTGACCTTATCTGAGAAGCACTTTATCTTCCCTTCCATTCTAAATGAAAGCTTTGCTGGATAGAGCAATCTTGGATGGAGGTCCTTGCCCTTCAAGACTTCAAACACTTCTTTCCAACCCCTTCTTGCCTGTAAGGTGTCTTTTGAGAAATCAGGTGACAGTCTGATGGGAACTCTTTTGTAGGTGACTGTGCCCTTATCCCTTGTTGCTTCTAGGATTCTCTCCTTCATTTTCATCTTGGCTAATATAGTTATGATGTGCCTTGGTGTGTTCCTCCTTGGGTTCAACTTCTTTGGGACTCTCTGAGCTTCCTGGACTTCCTGGAAGTCTTATTTCCCTTGCCAGATTGGGGAAGTTCTCCTTTATTATTTGTTCAAATAAGTTTTCCACTTGTTGCTCTTCCTCTTCCCCTTCTGGTACCCCTATAATTCAGATGTTGGGATGTTTAAAGATGTCCTGGATATTCCTAAGCCTCTCCTCATTTTTTTTTTT
>PVKU01015522.1:0-18024 GCA_004027475.1 Anoura caudifer | reverse complement strand
GGCAGGAGGCAGAGAAAGTGTCTCATGTTCCTGAGGAGGAGCTGAGCTTAGAGTCACATGTCATTGGGGTGCAGGGACAGCTGGGCCAGGAGCTCTCTTCAGCTCCTTGGTGTTTCTTGCTGGGCTTGTTCCTTCAGCTCCTTCTCTTCTCCAAACTCTGTCTCCAAGTACCTTATACTGGTCAACTTAGCACTTTTTTTAAAACTTAAAATAATTATAATTATTTATTTTTTCCTTCACCATTTATCCTCTCCTTGCATCCCACCCCTTCCCCCACGTAATTACCACACTCTGGTCTGTGTCCATGACTTAATTTTTTAAAATTTTTCAATTACACTTAACATACAATATTATATTGATTTCAGCTGTAAAGTGGAGGGATTAAACATATATACATCTTATTACATTATCTCCCCAGAATATCTAGTTCCCATCTGACACAATATATAGTCACAACAATATTACTGCCTACTTTCCCTGTGATGTACTCTACATCTACTAATAAATGTTGATGGCTGATGTAGGACAACCATCATATTTTCAATGATTTGAGTGGAAGTTATAAGAGGGGCTAAGGAGGGTGAGTGTAGAAGTGGTGAAGAGCACAGCAGGACAATCTCAGAATATCTCCTCATACATTACTAATGAATGACAAACACCCAATGGTGAATGTATGATGGGGAAACATGGCTGTCACCAGCCTGGGCGAGTCACCAAGATGAATGTCCCCACTGTTGGGACAGGTGGGTGTAGTGTCCAGTCCTTGTTCTTCCTCTTCCACAGTCCTGGCTCCCTTGGTGGCCTCATCCACACTCAGGACTTTAATGTCATTTTTGTAGCATCACCTCCACATCTATGTCTCCAGCTTAGACGTTTCTGCTCAAGGTCCCCACACTCATCTGTCCAACCTGACACCTCACTGGTGTTTCTAACAGACATCTCACCTTGACCTTCTCCTCAGCTGAACTCCTGAAATACCCACCCTTCCCCTACACATGCTCCTGCCGGAGTCTTCCCCATGTCTGCTGATATAACCCCACCTTTCTGCTGGCACAGTACAAATGTGGGGTGCCCTCCTTGATGCCTTTTTCATAACCCAGACTGAATCATTAGGAAATACTGTGAAATCCATCCTCCAAATGCCTTCAGTGTCCAGTCCCTTCCCATTGTTCCCACCACTCACAGCCCTGTCAGAACACCCAGCACCTGCAGCCTGGAACCCTGGGAGGTTTCCCATACCTTTCCCTCCTGCCTCGCTGTCCCTTGTCTCCTGATTCTGTTCTCAGCTCCACAGTCAAACTGACCCTGTGGCCTGAGGACTCTCTCTTGGGGAGGAACTCTCAGAGAAAGCCAATAAGGACATTGGCTCCTTGGCCATGACCTTCCAGGACTTAGCATCCACAGAATGAGAACAGTGTTTGCAGTGAATTAAGGGTCAGGGACTCTGGAACAGCTCCAGCTTTAAGCAGGTGTTCCTCACCTTCAGATTGTTCAGCTCTTTGATGCTCACAGGGTAACCCCTGAGGTCCACAAGAGGGGACCTCGAACTTTGGGGCGACTCCTAGGCTACAAAGCAGCACTTGGTTAGAATAGGGGACTCAACCAGCCATGGCTAGAGGCTCCAAAACGTCACGTTCGGATGTGTGGGAAGAAACCCTTAATTGCACACAGAGCACAGGTGGTCACAGGGAATATCATTATTCCCCGCAGCCCTGGGAGAGCAGTGAGGTCCCCTTGTCCCATGGCACACAGTCTGTCCCTCCTGGATTGTCTTCACACCTCATGGTAAGTTTATGAATGTAAAGTGACTAGAACAGCTTAACAAATAGGGTGAAGGTGTAGTTAGAATAACACCTACCAGAAACAATACACCTTGGAGCTTTCACTCTACATCACTTTTATATATATATATGTCTGTTATATATATATGTCTGTTATATATATAAATGTTATATATATGTTATATGTATATAAATGTTATATATATATATATATATATATATATATATATAACATTCCGATGCTGGGTACAGAAACAGCAGCCAGGGATCCTTAAAGACCCAAGGGGAGGCTGTAATGACTGTTTTAACACCAACTCCTATAGAAAGCAGCTGTCACCCTGTAAAGAAAGTTATTGTGAACAAATTCATATCAGTCTCAGAGGTGTCACATTCTCCCACAGCCACCACATGCTCAAAGTGTCCCACTCTGAGAATCCCACAAACCCAGCTGTGCTCCTTGGTCCCAATGCCCCCCACTTCTGGCCCTCAGGGTCTCACCATCAGGAGCTGTGAGAGACACATCAGAACCCTGGGCGCTGTCGCTGTCTGGGGAAGACACAACAGCAGAGTTACAAGGTGGGGGAGTCCGCCCCTCACAGACTCCAGCCTACACTCTCCCAAGGGTCCCAGACATCATCTCCCCAACACCCAGATTTACAGGGAGCCTTAGCGTAGCTCTTCTTGCCACTGCCTATGGGAAGAAAACGTTCTGTGAGAAGTCGGGGGAAGGCTGGGTCCCGTGACCCTAAAGGAGCCCCATATTCTGAAGCACAGGGAAGGTTCCAGAACTCTGACTCAACACTTAGGTTAGGATCTGGAAACACAGGGAAAGTACATGTGTGGGGACTGGACCTACCACCACTCTGGACGTCTGTCCTCAGCACAGACCTTCCCATCTGACCTGTGATACCTGGGAATCAGTCCCCATCACTAGTATCATCAGGTGATAAATGTGTCCCTCACTTTCCCATGGGCCTCACTAAAGAGTCAGTGTTAGGAAACAGGCCCCAGATGGACAAGCACCCATGTGGGATATGATGCCCACTAACGAGGCAGAGCACACTTCCACCTGGGCTTGACCCCCAGGGGGACAGGGAACTCAGTCCCACCCCTTGCCCACCTGAGCACTTCCTCCTCCACAGCACAGCTCCAGTGACCACAGCTCCAAGGAGACACAGGGCAGCAGCAATGCACACGATGGTGATGGTGGACTGAGGAGGGGGGTCTATGAGGGGAAGGTGAGAGGTCAACATCAGGCCTGAGTCCCCTGACCCTGCGCAGGGACACCCTGAGGAGAGGCTCTGTGCCCACGCCCCCTCCTCACCCCATCTCAGGGTCAGGGGCTCGGGCAGCGCCTGGTGCTGCACACGGCACATGTATGTCTGCTCCTCTCCAGGGGGCATGACAATGGCCACCCACTTCTGGAAGGTTCCATCCCCCTCAGGCCTGGTCTCCACAAGCTCCATGTCCTGGGTCAAGTCTTCCCCGTCATGCTGCCAGGTCAGTGTGATGTCCGCAGGGTAGAAGCCCAGGGCCCAGCACCTCAAGGTGACCTCACGGTCAGAGATGGGGTGGTGGGTCACATGTGTTTTTGGAGGGTCTGAGGGGAGGATGAGAAAATTCGGGAACTTTGCATGGTCATGGGACACTCCAGCAGTGCTCATGTGACCACCCTGAGAGTGGACAGGATAGTGGGGGTGGGGTAAGGGAGTGCACCACCCAGACACTTGCCTGGACAGAGACACATGGGATAATCTATTTCCTGGAAAGCTCCAGAATCAGGGTGAGAACCTAGGGTAGGAGTGTCCAGGTCTCTAAGGTGAGACACGGACTGAGGTGGAGGCTGATGACTCAGAAAAGTCGGAATCAGGCCTCCAGAGAGGGTCTCAGCCCCAGAACCAGGGAGAGCGTCCTGGTGCACCAGGTGCTGCAGGTGTGAGGGAACCGCTGTGGGGTGTTTCAGGGAGAGGCTGGGTCTCTTACTGTCCTTTAGAGAAAGCTGGGCCCTCGGGAAGTCACAGAACAAGGAAACCTGGGGGACGCTTCCGTCTCCCGAGCAGGAGGGACATTCTGTCACTGCCCCATTTTCCTTCTCTCCTTGTACTACGTCGCTCCAGCCCGCAAATCCCCTCCTCGGGGAGGCCCGCGCCCTGGTACCTGCTCGGAGCAGCGTCTCCTTCCCCTTGTCCAGGAACAGGCGGAGCCGATTCGCGCACGTGTGCTCCAGGTAGGCCCTCCAACCCTCCACATCATCTTGATGCAACGAATTGTGCCGAATGGCGATCTCGGCGGTCTTGTTGCCTTTGGTCATGGAACTCAGGTCAAAGTTCAGGGTGAAGGTTTCGGTGCCGTCGTAGGCGTACTGACCATATCCACCGAGGAAGCGCCCGGAAGACCCCACAACGCAGGCAGAAACAATCTGGAAGGTGTGAGACCCTGACCGCGCCCTAAAGTCAGCCGGGTGGACTCAGTCCCGCTGGAGGACAGAGGCGCCCTGCACCTGGCCAGTCAAGATCCGACCAGTCCCAGTCCCGCGGGGATTAAATGCAAACTGGGTGAAAATAAGACTGGGTTAGGATCCCCGCGGGCTCCTCCCAGGATGGGCGCAGGGCGGATCCCGCGCAGCCTTGGGGGAGATGTTCGGACCCACAGATTCGGGGAGACGCCTGCCCGTCAGTGGGGATCGGGGTTGTGCCCGGATCCGGGCATGCGTGGCTCACCGTCCTCGCTCTGGTTGTAGTAGGCGCGCAGGTTGTTCAGTTTTGTTCCGGAAAACTGTTCGCAACGCTTGCAGAGCCGCGTCTGTTCCTCCCAAAAATCTGGATCCTCCTGCTCCACCCACGGCTGCTCCGTCCACGGCAGCCCCGGCTGCGCCCTTGGGTTCGGGAGGTTGCTGTCGAAACGCAGGACCTCCGTGTAGTCCACGTAGCCGACCCCGATGTACTGGGACTTCCCGAGTCCGGACATTAAGGTGCCGAAATATCTCAGCGTGTGTGGGCCTGGGGACTGGGAGGACGGGCGTCTTGAGTATGTGCTGGGGCCGGTAGCAGCAGACGGCCCGGGAAACAGAAAAGAATACGGTCGTTGGTAAGAGGGGTGGGGGTGGAGGAGGGGAGGATAGAAATGAGGGTCCGGGGTCCGGGGTGTGGGGTCTGGGGACACGCGTCTGCGTCCCCGGGTCCTGCGCCCCCGCCGGGTCCCCTCGCTCCTGCCCCGCAGAGGCAATCCCTCCCGACCCCGCACTCACCTGCCCAGGTCTCCATCAGGGCCAGGGTCCCAAAGAGCAGCAGGAGCAGAGGTTGGGGCCCCATGACCCAGACCCTGAGCGTCTGCGGAGAAGGAACTCGGGTACTACCTGAGGACTTCATACTCCGAAACCACAGATTTGGTTCGTGCAGAGTTGAGACATACAAACCAGAATTGCAGCAGAACGTCAGGAGTATCCAGGCAGAAGGATCCATGAGAAGGAGAAGAGAAACCCAGGAGAGGAAGGGCACACCCCAACACTGAGAGTCCCCGCCCCAGACTCGGTCCTCGGGCTGACACCCTGAGAACCTGGCTTGGGGACCCGGGACTCTGCCCCGACCCCTCCTCCTGCACGGAGAGTTCTGTCCCGCTGTCTCCCTGAGTCCCGGCCCACAGGCTCTTTCATTCAGCCACTGTCAAACATTTTGGATTCAGAACATCTATAGAGTCTTACAAAATACGGTGGATCCCCAAAACAATTTTGTTTGTGTGGGTTATAGCTATCAATATCTACCATGGAAGGAAGAAATCAGTTTGAAAAAATTAATTCATTTGGGAAAATATTAATAACCAATGATATGTTAAGAGAAATAATATTTTTATGAAAAATAACTATTCTCAAAATGTATGAGGTATTACAAAGTGTGGATCACCTTACATTTGACTTTTGCAAGTCTCAGTTCTTGTTTATATCATTAGAAGTCCGCTGGATTTTCATATTTGCTTCTGTGTTTAGCCTGTTATTTGGCTGCAGTATATGAAGAAATATACAGCCTCACACAGATATGGAGGGGGAGCATTTTTAATCACCTTTTCAGATAAGTGTGGATATTCATCTTTGATCGTGCACTAAAGCTACACAAGTGGTGGTTACTGAAAAGCTCTTTGCAAAATGGAACCTGAAACTACACCATTGAGTATTTCCTATTCTGTTACTTGCTTGAGTGGCTCTTGGACTGGTGCAGGATTATTTAAAACTAATGCATCATTTCACTAAGTGATAGAGATCTCCCAGTACTGATGCATTTTATGACACATTATCAAAAATCACATTTGTTAAAGTTACCTCAGATCCCACTGGAAACGGTTGTCAGCTCTGGGAAGCTGTCTGGCTGCTGTGGTGAGACACACGTTTGCCAGAATCCTGGTTTTCCCCTGAGAGCTTCCATTCCATCCAGACAACAAGTGCTGTCAGGTGTCAACTGCCCATTGACTTTCCTTGAGGGAGAAGCTCACGTTCATTTGGGAGAGTGTTCGCCAGTTCACCACACCTGAGTCATCACAGGTTCTATGTCACTCATTCTCTTAAGTGAACTTGCTGTTCCATAAAGAAGAGGCTGACTCAGCCCTCACAGGTCTCTTTACTGGTCTCATGATGCTTGGGAATGTAGCAGAAGTGTGTTTGTGCACTTTCCTGGTCATCATAGGAGATATTTTAATTTTTGCTCCCCATTTCATTAGTGGCAGTTAAGAAATTAATCAGTTTCTATAATGAATTCAAGACATACTTATCTTTTAAATTATTTTTTATTTTTCAGTTACAGTTAATGAACAATATTATATTAGTTTCTATACAAAGAGTTCATTTGTCTGTGAGGGTTTTGATATATCCTCAAAATACAGCATATCCAAGAAAAATTAGTTAATATCCACTGAAAATTAGAGTGTATAGATATCAACAAAAATGTGATGCAATGCCTTCAGGTTGCAAATGATCAAAAATGCTCCTCCCTGGAGCTGGTCCTTGTGCACATGACTTTAGGCCCTTGGTGTCATTTTTGTGAATCTGGAGACATCAGCAGGTACACCTCTTTATTAATTCAAGAAATAAATATCCATGAGCACAACATGTACCACATTCCTGCAGGCCCCATAAGTAACTAAAACGTTGTAAAGAGGGAGATGTAAACTTTGGAGTTCCAACTTAGATCCCTTACCAATTTGTCTTCCCCCTATTTCCCCCAGAATTCGAGCAATTCTGTTTCCCTTCACCCTTGGATGCCTCTCCCCTAGATGAAAATATATATAAAGTTTTTACACTTGTGGAATGAAAAATTCTCTAAGACCAAAAGATGACAAACCATGAAGGAAAACAAAACTTTTTATGTCAACCACACCCTCCGGAGATACAAACTCACACCCACAACCAAACTCAAAGACACATAGAAATGTTGGCAGAGGAAGGTGACGTGTGTCAGTGTTCTTCCACCAAAGACCCTGAGGAGGGACTGGGGCAGACAGCCGGCTGTGTGCATGGCTGCTGCGAGGGGCAGCGCATCCCCGTGGATGTGGGTACCTTTGAGGGAAGGGATTAAGACAGGACGGGCCCCAGATGTGGGCTCTGGACAGCGATCTTGGTAGGATCTCAGAGCACAGGGGGCCCTTTAGATTGGCTTTGTGAGGACATGGGGGCAAGTCTGTGACTGGGCATCTCAGGAAATACCTCAGGGACTTGGCAGATTGAACAGAGGGTGAGGGGTGATAGGAAAGACTCTGCCTTCCCTTCCGTTCCTCGGCCCGGGAGCTGCGTGGTAGTGTGTGAGCCACACCGTGCCTCCTTTCTGACTGTGCTGAGACAGCATGCAGTGTGGTGTTGGTTTGTCTCACATCGCAGTGGTCTCAGGATGTCCTTGTCTGATGCTGATGTTCTGTGAGAGCACGAATGTCCAACCATCTGTCTGTTTGGCAAAGATGAAGGAACACAATGAGTATTTCCGCCCGAGGGTGGGGAACACATTCTGTTGTAAAGGTTGAAGGGATTGAAAAACAGGACAAAACTCCTGAAGGATGCTTTTACAAAAGGTCTCAGCAATTTAAATGTGCTCACATTTTGACACAGAAATTCCTCTTTTAGGAATTTGTCCTAAGAAGATAATCACATATGTGCTCAAGAACATTTATTCAGGGATGTTTCTTGTGCTGTGGTTTTGTAAAAGCAAAAGGATGGAATGTCTCTAAATGCTCCAATCAACAGAATGATGGTAACTATGGACAGAGACCTCTTAACGTGTCTCAGGCAGTGACACCATGGGATCTGCATAGAGGGTCAAGTGTAATCTTCAGAGTAAACCTATGAAACACTTGGTATAGGATCCTTGTTGGGGACAGGGGAAAGGAGACTCAGAGAGGTTCTGGGTGGTGAAGGTGCAGTGAACGCAAGGGGTTTTCCCTCAGAGCCTTGATGACCCACTTTCACTGGGTCCCTTGGCAGCTGTTGTTACCAGACAGGCCTGGGCCTGAGCGGTTCTGCCTCAGGACAGCCTGTGGTGTGTGGTGTGTGGTGTGTGGGGAGAGGGTGCTTGACTTTCTCTGGAGAATTTTCCAGAACCCGAGTCCAGGGGAATTTTAATGTATGTTTATTAAAGCTGGGGACAGTGACACTAAGGAAGGACTTAGGGTAGGAGAAGTAACTGGAGAGAGCCTAGGCGGGGCTGCTCTGGATCCTGGAAATGTTACAGGAAAGGAGTAAGCCAAGGTCAGGCTGCAGGCAGCTCACTGGGAAGTAAAAGTTCAGGGACACAGAAGTGAGTCAAAGCCGGGCTGCAGTCAACTCACTGGAGAGTCAGGGGAAGAGGGGGCATTGGAGACAGGATGGGAGATAAGCCTGAGACAAGCTGCTGCCACCCACTGCTACCCTGGCTGATAATACCAAGGGCACCTTAGAGCTCAGAAGGATGGAAGGAAGTTCATGTCTGACATGGGGGTGTGGGTGCTCTCTAGAGTGAGCTGCCCGAGATCTCTTTCTGGAGGGTTTTTATTTCTCTTCTCAGGGTGAGAAATTTAGGGGAAGGTTTCAGCAGAATATTCATCAGCTTCCAGGGGCATTTTTATTATGTTCCTGCATCAAAATCAGTAATGGCAGGGTTGGGATTATTCTTCACTCAATTCACTGTTTTACTTTTATCTTTCTTTGGTCTGTCTAGCTGCAACATTTTTTGTCTTTTGTGTTTTGTTTTGTTATTTGCTCCCCTGACTTCATCTGTCCTTGTGTTATTCTGGCACAAATGTCATTAATTTCGCCTCTGTTGTTTATTTTTCCCCAACCAGGGTGATTTAATCTATTTAGTCTCTGTTTAGGGAGGAAGACAAGTAAAACCATTTAATGTCATGTGTCCTTGGTTAGGGGAGATAAGGTCTTTTGATTCACCAGTGGGCTGTAAGTTGTTCAGACTCTTTGGCCAACTTTAATGTTCTTTTTATAAAAATATTTTTATTGATTATACTATTACAGTTGTCCCATTTCCCTCCTTATTTCCCTCTGCCTTGCATCCCCCATCCCACCCACATTCCCCCCACCTCTTATTTCATGTGCATGGGTCATACATATAAGTTCTTTGGCTTCTCCATTTCCCATACTATTCTTAACCTCCCCCTGTCTATTTTGTACCTACAATTATGCTTATTCTTGGTACCTTTTCCCCCATTCTCTTCCCTCTACTTCCCACTGATACCCCTGCCTGGGATCTCCATTTCTGTGATTCTGTTCCTGCTCTAGTTGTTTGCTTAGTTCATTTCTTTTTTAGGTTTTGATGTTGATAGTTGTGGGTTTGTTGTCATTTTACTGTTCATAACTTTGATGGTACTCTTTTTCTTAGATTAGTTCCTTTAACATTTCATATAATAGGGGCTTGGTGATGATGAACTCCTTTAACTTGACCTTATCTGGGAAGCACTGTATCTGTCCTTCCATTATAAATGATAGCTTTGCTGTATAGAGCAATCTTGGATGTAGGCCCTTGCCTTTCATGACTTTGAATACTTCTTTCTAGCCCCTTCTTGTCTGCAATGTTTCTGTTGAGAAAACACCTGTTGGGAAATCAGACTGATTGAGAAATCAGTCTTACGGGAGCTCCTTTTGTAGGTAACTGTCTCATTTTCTCTTGCTGCTTTAAAGATTCTTTCCTTATCTTTAATCTTGGATAATGTAATTTTGATGTGCCTCAGTGTGTGCTTCCTTGGGCCCAACTTTTTTGGGACTTTCTGTGCCTCCTGGACTTCCTGAAAGTCTATTTCCTTTGCCAGATTGGGGAAGTTCTCCTTCATTATGTTTTCAAATAAGATTTCAATTTCTTGGTCCTCTTCTTCTCCTTCTGGCATCCCTATGATTCAGATGTTGGAATTTTTAAAGTTGTCCCAGTGGTTTCTCAGCCTCTCCTCATTTTTTTGAATTCTCGTTTCTTCATTTTGTTTTGGTTGACTGTTTATTTCTGCCTTCTGGTCCATACTGTTGATCTGAGTCTTGATTTCCTTCCTGACACTTTTCATTCCTTGTGCATTTTCCTTCATTTTACTTTTTATAGCCTTCACTTTTTCCTTTATTTTGTGACCATACTCAACCAATTCTGTGAGTATCCTGAATACCAGTGTTTTGAACTGTGCATCTGATAGGTTGGCTATCTCTTCGTCTCTTAATTGTATTTTTTCTGGAGATTTGATTTATTCTTTCCTTTGGGCCATTTTTCTTTTTGTCTCAGCTGGTCTGTTAGATAATAAGGGGTGGAGCCTTAGGTATTTGCCAGGGTGGGGCCACCTCACTTCCCTACATTGTGGTGTGGTATGTGGGGGAGGGGTCTGAGAGGGAACAATGGTGCTTATTCAGCTCTCTGCTGGCTTTCAGTCACTTCCTCCACTACTCACAAGCAAATTGGGCCCTTCTGGAGCTGAATCCCAGGTGGGTGGGTTTGTGCACTTTCTAGGACCCTGTGGGTCTCTCCAGCAGAACTCTCCTGTGCTGCTGGGATTTTCTCCCACTGCTGCCACCCCTGCCCCACAGGTGTTTTCAGTCAGAGATTTGAGGCTTTGTTTCTCTGTACTGGAACTCTGGGTTGGGCAGGCTATCTTGCTTCCCAGGTGTTCTTCCCTGTTTATCTGCATGCAAATGTGGGACTGTCTGTTCTGTCATCAGCCACCTGCCCCAATCCTCCAGCAGCTTCCTTGCCCTGAGTGCTCTCCACCCCAGCTGCTTGTCTCCACCCCTCCTACAGTCCTGAATGAATGTTTCTTCTTTAACTCCTTGGTTGTCAGAATTCCATACAGTTCAATTTTCTGTCAGTTCTGTTCTGTTTTGTTTTTAAATTTGTTGTTGTCCTTTTTTTGTGTTGTGCGAGGAGGCACAGTGTATCTACCTATGCCTCCATCTTGGCCAGAATTTTGACTTTAATGTTCTGGTCTCCATTTCCCCATTTCACTTGCCCAGGAATTTTCCTACACTCTCACTATCCTGCCTCACTCTGACTCTACACTCCATGCAAGTGAAGTTTTGCAATGTTCCAGAATGTTCTATGATAGGCGGCTGCTGGGCTGAGCTCAGGAGGACATTGAGGGTCAGTGTAACTTAGCTGTCAAAACCTCAATCAAGTTTGTCATCCATCATGGATTTCAGGGCCTTCACTGTCTCAGGATTAGTTAGGATCTGGAGACAGAGTGGAGAGCAAGAGCAGGACCCTGGCTCTGTGACTCTGGCACTGCTGTGGGGGAGATGGGCCATTAGCAGAAACCACAAAGAGAAATGTAATCATGACTCAGTGCTGTGAGGAAAAGTTCCTGATATCACAGAAGTAGATAATCAGGAGATGTATGGGACCCATTCCACTGGTCTCCATCTAATCTGCAAGATGTAAAAGATAATGACATCTTAAACAGAACAGTTATACACAATCATACAATAGAAAAGATCTCTTGGAAATTAAATATCATCATAGAAATGAATAGTTGAGTAGGTGACCTGCAAGATTCATGTTGTTCTCCTACTAAGTCATACAAATAGAAAAGTGTGGGGAAGCAGGAGAAAAGACCTATTAGTCTGTCAGTCAAGAGATCCCCACAGGTTCATAATGTCTGTCTAAAAATAATGATGAGTAGGAAATGATTTTTAACATTTTCATGAATATTTCTCAAAGTTTACAGATAACAAATTACATTTTGAATGGTCTGATCAAATTCTTACTGCAGCAGATAAAAACAGACTCACCCCATGACATGTCACAATGGAATTTGAGAAAGAGGGTGAAAGGGACTTTGAAAACTTCAACAGGCAGCAAATATGGGCCTGGAAACTAGAAGACATTCTCTCAATGCCTCCTACTTTCTTCAGAAGAAATTATTTTCAACACAGAGTTCTATATGCAATCAAGATGTGAGTAAGGGCTAGGATAGCCTACAGTTTCTCCATGTATTTAGAGTTTTAATAGTTAACTTCTGACATTCTGTTTGGGAAATACTACCAAAGTGGAAAAATGAGGAAGTAAAAAAAAAGAGGAATATGTGGGATCCAGATAACAGGGAATCTAGAACAGGATAGGCTAGGGCTTCCTGAGATGAGGTGAGGGGCTTCCAGGATGTTGGCTGACTCCAAGAGTGCAGGGACCCTGTCCACCTGTGGCAGGATTGAGGGCTGTGGACAGGTGTCTGCAGAGATGAAAGTGGTTGGATATCTGGTGTGCTCAAATACATACTTATGAAGATTTAGACTCGGGTGAGTCATGGAATGAACTTGGGAAACCAGACAGAACAGCCTCATTGCTGACATAGAACCAGATGCAATGATCAACCCCCCTGAATCCTAGCACTGACCAATCAATGGAGATCTTGAGTCTAAGTCCCTTAGTACGTTCTACAACCCATATCCTAGTGGCATTGGGGAATCAACTCACCTGTTATTCAGCATTTGGTGCCACCTCCTTAAATAAACTTTTCCTTTCCTTTTTATCTTTTTTTAAATCCTAACTGTAGGACATTTTATTTTCATTGCTTTCTGAGAGACAGGAAGGGAGAGAAACATTGATGTGAGAGAGAAACATCGAGATTTCTGAATATGAAGCACATTGTTGAATTACTGAGGAAGGTATTGACTTATTCATAATTGTATTTTTTTAAAAGTCATATTTAATGACTTTTTAAAATGTGATTTTCAACACATGCACCCATTCTGGCAGACTTGGAAAATAATGAGCCTTCATCTCACTCCAAATTCTTTTTCCTGCTGCCTCAGGTTAAGAGAAGTCAGGGGGGTGTCTCCATTCAATGAGAGACAGAAACCTGAGTGACACTCACACACAGTAACCACATGGGGAGGGTGATGATGTCCAGCAGAAATTCCTGAGAGGCCAGCACCACCTCTTGAAACAGGAAAAGTATGTGGGGAGGTTACTGAAGGGCAGACACTTCTCTGTGTCCTTCTGTTTGTAGCTGTGTGTGTGTGTGTGTGTGTGTGTGTGTGTGTGTGTTTGTCATTGTGTCTCTCATTGAGTTTTATTTCACGATCAGGGATTTTTAAGTCATAACTGAACACAGCATGTCAATTCACACTCCTGTCCTCACATCCAACTCAAAACTTGGGAGGTCTCAGAAAAGGGGAATTTTGTACCGAGTGGAGGAGATCCATGACTCCAGCCATACAAGGCTGCATCCAGGTTCCCAAGGGACCAACCGGTTTCTCTCACTGATGGGGACTCCAGGGCACAGGGATCTGCAAGGACCCTCCTGAGTCTGGCCCCACCTGAAACACCCCCAGCACCTCCTCATCTCGCCCCTGCCCAGCCCAGGCAGGAGGGGCAGCTCAGGACCAGGCAGGCTCAGCACAGTCCCACCCAGGGTGCTGCCCATCCACAGGTCCCAGTCCCTCCTGGGCTGACCCCTCCTGGTTCTGCCCTGAGAGTGGATGGGAAGGAGCCCGAACCTGGCTGGTCTGAGCTCCACAGCTCTGTTTCTCAGGCAGGGTGGCTCCCCATCCCAGTTACAGGGACAGAATGTGTGGTTCTCACCTCCCCACAGAGATGCCACTATCATGTCATCTGTCCTGTGAGTGACACCACCTGTTTGGGGAGCCTGGGGCATCTCTAAGGTGGAGCAAACTCATCCCATGCAGATCACCCTCAGGCATATCTGGTGACTGAGGACAGCAATGGCCATTACAGAGACCCCCTCAGGAGCAGCGGGCAGGAGTCAAAGTGTCTCATGTTTTTGGGAAGGAGCTGAGCTTAGAGTCACAAGCCATTGGGGTGCAGGGACATCTGCACTAGGAGCTCAGGTCATGGTGGTTCCCATTGGCCCCTTTCCTTCAGCTCCTTCTCTTCTCGGAACCCCATCCCCAAGTCCCTCACGCTGGTCATCTCCAGTGACCCAGGCTGGTCTTCCTGTGGGTTCTAGTCCCACAGGTCTTGCTGCTCACACCTCTGGTCTGTTCTGTGTCTTTTCCTGAAACAAAATGAGCCCCCTATCCCACATAGAAATCTTTTATGTCTTGATTAGAAAATTTTGGGGTCCATTCTTTGCTCCAGAAATCACTCAGGGGGAGAATCCCAGAGAGCATGCATTCTGAGATTTTCATGATGTTAAACTGAGAGCCACTTTCTCAATCTTCCACTTAACTTTCCCCCACGGTAGAGAAAACGCTGTATCTTTCATATGATGTGACAACATATGAACAACCTTTCCCCACCCAGAAAAAAACAAAAACCAAAAAACCCTTAAACGTGCTTTTAAGTCCTTTCCCCAACCTGGCCCTACTGCAGCATGGAATTGTCTGGTTCAGAGATCAGGATGGCTTGTGGGCTTGTCAAAAAATACTCAAACTTCTCAAAAACTGCTGTCAGAATGTTGGGCATGATGTCTAAGTTAGCAACTGTTTAAAATTAAAATATTTTCTTTTTCTTTTCTTTCTTTTTATTTTCTTATCAATATTTATCCCCACATTCCCTCTCCCACCAGCACCAACCCCTGCCAGCATATTATTACATTTTCTGTGTCCATGAGTTAAAATATATACATATTAAACATGTATATGGCTTATTCAGTAATATCCCTGGTAATTCTAGCTCCTATCTGACACCCCACATAAGCATGATAATATTACTGACTATATTCCCTAAGCTGTACTTTACACCCTGCTAATAAATGTTGAGGACAGATATGGGAAAACCAGCACATTTTCATTGACTGGGTGGATGTTTTAAAAGGAGGTAAGGAAAGTGAGTGTAGAAGTGGTGAAGAGCACAGCGGGACAATCTCAGAATATCTCCCTGTAATTACTGATGGATGACAATCACCAAATAATGACTGTATGATAGGGAGACCTGACCATAACCAACCTTGTGAGTCACCAGGATGAATATCCCCATTGTTGGGACAGGTAGGTACAGTGTCCAGTCCTTGTTCCTTCTTCTTCCACAGTCCTGGCTCCCTTGGTGGCCTCATCCACACTCATGGCTTTAATGTCCTCATCACCTCCACATTTATGTGTCCAGCCCAGACATTTCTCCTCAAGCTCCCCACACTCATCTGTCCAACCTAACACCTCACTGTGTTTCTAACAGACATCTCACCTTGACCTTCTCTTCAGCTGAATGTTGAAATACCCACCCCTCCCCCACACATGCTCCTGCCAGAGTCTTCCCCATCTCTGCTGATATAACCCCATCTTTCTGCTGGCACACTAAAGATGTGGGGCACCCTCCTTGACTCCTTTCCCACACCTCAGATTGAATCCTTAGGAAATGCTATGAAATCCATCCTCCAAATGCATTCAGTGTCCAGTCCCTTCCCACTGTTCCCACCGCTCACAGCCCCATCAGAACACACAGTACCTGCAGCCTGGAACCATGGGAGGTTTCCCACACCTTTCCCTCCTGCCTCGCTGGTCCCTTGTCTCCTGATTTGGTCTCAGCCCAGCAGCCAGACTGACCCTGTGGCCTGAGGGCTGTCTCTTGGGAAGGAACTCTCAGAGGAAGCAGCTAAGGGCATTAGCTCCTTGGCCATGACCTTTGAGGACTCAGCATCCGCAGAATGAGAGCAGTGTCTGCAGTGGATTAAGGACAGTGGACTCTGGAATAGTTCCTGCTTTAAGCAGGTGTTCCTCACCTTCTGATTGGTCAGCTCTCTGAACCCCTACACTGATACCCTTGAGGTCTACATGAGGGGGGCCTGGAAGCTTAGGGTACCTCCTGTGCAACAAAGTGGCACTTGGTTAGAATCAGGGGACTCAACCAGCTATGGCCAAAGAGTCCAGAAGGTCACATTCAGATGTGCGGGAAGAATCCCTGAATAGTGCATGGGGCACAGGTGGTCACAGGGAACATAACTGGGGAGCCATGAGGTCCCCTTGTCCTATGGCACACAGTCTGTCCCTCCCGGGTTGTCTCCACACCTCATGGTAAGTTTATGAACATAAATTGACTTAGAACAGCTTAACAAATGGGGTGAAGTGTAGCTAGAATAACACCTACCAGAAACAATACGCCTTGGAGTTTTCACTCTAAATCACTTCTGATATATATATATATATATATATATATATATATATATATATACACACACACACACACACACACACACACACACATATATATATATAAAACTAATATTAAAATAATGCAGGTATGTTGAAATGATAAATAATATTCCAATGTTCCAATGCTAGGAGCAGAAACAGCAGACAGAGATCCTTAAAGTCCCAAGGGGAGGATGCAGTGACCATTTTAACACCAACTCCTGGAGAAAGCAGCTCTGTCACCCTGCAAAGGAAGTTATTGTGAAAAGTTCAGGTCAGTCTCAGAAGTGTCACATTCTCCCACAGCCACCACATGCTCAGAGTGTACTACTCAGAGACCCCAAAACCCAGCTGTGCCCCTCAGTCCCAATCCTCCCACTTCCTTCCCTCAGTGTCTCACCATTATGAACTGTGAGAGACACACCAGGGCCCTGGGCACTGTCGCTGCCTGGGGAAGACACAACAGCAGAGTTATGGGGTGGGGGAGCCCCCTCACAGACTCCAGCCCATGCTCTCCCAAAAGTCCCAGATGTCACCTCCCCAACACCCAGACTTACAGGCAGCCAGCCTGAGGGCAGCTCTTTCTTCCTCTGCCTGTGGGAAGAAAATGTTGTGTGAGAAGTCAGGGGGAAGGCTGGGTCCTGTGACCCTGAAGGAGCCCCATACTACTGAAGCACAGGGAAGGTTCCAGAACTGTGACTGAATCAGGAAATACAGGGAAAGTACACACGTGGGGAGTTCATGTTCTGCCTGTCTGGATGTCTGTCCTCAGGTAGGACTTTCCCCTCTGACCTGTGACAGCTGGGAATCAGTTCCCATCACTAGAGCCATCAGGTGATAAATTTGTCCCTCACTTTCCCTCAGGCCTCACTAAAGAGTCAGTGTTAGGAAACAGGCCCCAGATGGACAAGCACCCGTGTGGGGACAAGATGCCCTTTAATGAGGCAGAGCACATTTCCACCTGGGCTTGACCCCCAGGGGGACAGGGAACTCAGCCCCCACCCCTTGCCCACCTGAGCTCTTCCTCCTCCACAGCACAGCTCCAGTGACCACAGCTCCAAGGAGACCTAGGGCAGCAGTGATGCCCATGATGGTGATGGTGGTCTGAGGAGGGGGGTCTGGGAGGGGAAGGTGAGAGGTCAACCTCAGGCCTGAGTCCTGACCCTGCTCAGGGACACCCTGAGGAGAGGCTCTGTGCCCACACCCCCTCCTCACCCCATCTCAGGATCAGGGGCTGAGGCAGCCCCTGGTGCTGCACATGGCACATGTATCTCTGCTCCTCTCCAGGGGGCATGACAATGGCCACCCACTTCTGGAAGGTTCCATCCCCCGCAGGCCTGGTCTCCACAAGCTCCATGTCCTGGGTCAGGTCCTCCCCATCACACTACCAGGTCAGGGTGATGTCCGCAGGGTAGAAGCCCAGGGCCCAGCACTTCAGGGTGACCTCATGGTCAGAGATGGGGTGGTGGGTCACGTGTGTCTTTGGAGGGTCTGAGGGGTGGGTGAGAGCAATACCCAGCCAGCAGCCTGGACAGAGGCACATGGGATAATCTTCCATTTCTTGGAAAGTTCCAGAATCAGGGTGAGAACATACGGTAGGGGTGTCCAGGTCTGCTAGGGGAGATACAAACTCAGGTGGAGGCTGAATGACTCAGAAAAGCCCAAATCAGGACTCCATAGATGGCTTCAGCTGGAGAACCAGGGAGAGCGTCCTGGTGCACCAGGTGGCTG
>PVKU01015521.1:0-18032 GCA_004027475.1 Anoura caudifer | reverse complement strand
TAATGTCAAAAATGTCTACATTCCTTCATATATAGCAGTGAAGCTGAAAAAGCTATTGAAAAGCAGATTGCTCTTCTTCACTTTGTTGCAAACATTGGGGAGCAAAATTTGATCAGAAAGAATGTGAGGATATTTGTAAAGGCTAACTAGCCCATAATTAATGGGAGAATGTTCATGCATCGTCTGCATTAATATTGATGGTTTCATTATGGGACAGTGCCCCACGTCCTGCTGAGGGTGCTATGTATTACTTTGCTATTATTGGAAAAGTCTGAATGCTACAGCTACACATCTTGTCCCAGTGGATTGATTTAAGACTTATGGACCTGTAGTAATCAGTTACAGGCTGGGAAGAAAATCTGCTTTCAGAAAGGAACAAAGGATGTCAGGGCTTAGAGTCAAGCTTTGCAGTTCCAGTCACAGTTACTTGTGTGACCTTGGGTAATTTTTTAAACTTCTCCAAGCCTCAGTCTCCTCATTTCTGAAGTACATTTAAAAAACAACAGTTCTTGTCTCATATGGTGATTATGAGGATGAGACGAGATGAAGTATGTCAAATACTTATTAATAATTGTGACATAGTGTAAGCACTCAGTAAATAATAATAGATGTTGTTAACAGTATGGAGCCTAGAAATGGAGGTCAAGAAACTCTCATTGTCTTGCCAGGCAGTTGGAGGGGCCATTTCACTCTATGGCTTACATAGTATGAAAAAGAACACACAGATCAAACACCGCAAGTATTTCATTCTCCACTGTCAGTTAGTTCCCTTTGAATGTTAATACATAGTCACTGTAGAGGGCTTTCCGAGCAAGAAGAACTTGTTTCTTGACACCCATTTCATAAAGCCAAGAACCTATCCTGGTTTCCTCAGAGTATATATAAAACAGCGTGTCTGGGTCTATCCAGCAAACATTTGGACGTTGGTGATCCCACCATTGTACAAACCTAGTAGATCCTCAGGTGCCAGTAAACAACATCTCAGTCTAAAAATGTGTTCATTTCTTCACTTCAGAAATAATTATTGACCACCCTCCTTAAATGCAGTTTAGCATTTTATTTTACAGAATATTGGAGTAAAACATTCTTATCATTCATTCTATTCCATTAAATGTGAGACTTGGTGGTTTTCTTTTTTATTTTTTTAAAGTTATATTATTATGGTCAGAACAGTGAACATGGGCATGGGCTCTACGCTCTCAAAAAATTCAAGTGTACAGATCAGTGCTGTTAACTATAGGCCCAATGTCTACATAACAGTATGGAGCCTAGAACTTCCTTGTCTTGCACAAATGAATCTTGAGTCCCACTGAGTAGCAACACCCCATATCTCCCTCCCTTAGTAACCCCCACCTGACTCTGATTCTAAAGAGTTGGACTATTTAGATTCCTCGTGTAAATGGAAAGATGCAGTATTTGTCCTTCCATAACTGACCTATTCCACTTAGCATTATGTCTTCAAGGTTCATCCATGTTGTTGTGTATCACAGAATTTCCTCATCTTTTTTAAGGCTGAATAATATTCCATTGAATGTACATACCCCAGTTTCTTTATCCACTCCTCTGTTGACAGACATTTAGATAGTTTCCACAGCTTGCCTCTTGAGAATAGTGCTGCCATGAACACTGAGGTGCTAATATCTCCTGCAGACACTGATTTCCATTCTTGTGGATAACATGCCAGAGGGGGGATTTCTGTGTCATAGGGTAATGATTAATTTTTAATTTTTTTAAGTTTCTCTTTCTTCTATTTCCCAGTTTTATTGAGAAATAATTGACATACATCACTGTCTCAGCTCAAGGTGATTTATAAATATTGTGAAATGATGACCACAATAGGTTCAGCTAACATCTATCATCTCATGCAGATACAATAAAAAGAAAGAAGATAAGGGAAAGAAAAAAATTGTTTCCTTGTGATGAGGACTCCAAGAATGCACTCTCTTAACAAGTTTCCTACCTGTTGATATCATACACCAGTGGTAACTACAGTCATCATGTTTACATTGCCTCCCTAGTACTTACTAATCTTACAAGTGGAAGTTTGTACCTTTTGACCACCTTCCTCCAATGTTAACTGGCACATATTTGTTTGTGACTCTACTTACCATCTTGATGTAGAATTTTTCTGCTTAACTTTTAGTCTTGTCTTATTAACCTGTGATTTTCCCGAACGCTGGCACTCTGCCATCCTCAGTACCTATAATGTCATCTGGAACATAACAGACCCCCAAAGATTATTAAAAGAGTGAATCACTGTGGGCAGGAGACAGTCTAGAGCAGAGTGAATAGGATGACAGGACTGAAACTTGTATGAGTTTCAATGGGTGACAATGGACCTATCGGCCAAGAGGGCCCTCATTCCCTTTCCATGGTCTGCTCCCCCAGTCTCCTGACTCCAGGTGCTCAGGACACACAGATCTGGCTGTCACACCCCTCATATCCAGTCAGTCATTGGAGCTTGTGGATTCTGCTTCCTAATCCCCTCCCTTCAAATAATCCTTCCCTTCTGTTTCATCTGCACACCACTGTCCTTACCTCAACCCACCTTCTCTCTCATCTGCAGCAGCCTCCTCACAGGTCTTCCTGTCCCCCATCTTGTCTTCCCTAATCGCCATCTAGGGGCCAGATTGGGCTTTATAAAATGCACATCTTGCCAGTACTTCTCAACTAGAGGGATGGTTTCCCACTGACTGCAAGATGAGGTTCCAACTCCATCAGGTGGATTATTACACCCTGTATTCATTACCTGGTCTCTGCCTAGCACTCGAGTTTTCCCTCCAGCCACTCTGTGTTCCTCTCCTCAGACCTTTGTGTGAGACATTCCTTCGCTTGGGATGTTGTTCATAACACACTTGCTTAATTCATGTACAGGCTGATAAAAATACATTGTCTTACCATCTCAATTTTTGCTAAGACCCAAAGGCTGAGGATAAAGTATCAAGTGTTTCCTTGAACCTTATTTCATACCATTTGTAAAAGAAATCATCTCCAGTAAAATGTGATCTGAATGTGTAAGGTAAAATAATAGAACTTTAAAGTGAACATGTAGAAAATACATTCATGATCTTGGCGTAGACAAAAAATTTCTTCACCAGGATTCAAACAGCACTAATAGTAAAGGGGGAGGAAATGATAAGTTGAACCATGTTACACCCGGGAAATTCTCTTCATCAGGGGACACCAATTAGAGAGTGAAACCACAGGCCAAGGAGTGGGAAAAGGTGTGTTTCATATGTTTTGGCAGTTTTTAGAGAAGGTGAATGGCTATAAACTGATGACACAACCACTCCTCTCCTTGGGTGTACCCTACAAAGGGAACCGTTAGTCTCTACGGTCATAGTACATAAGTCTTCAAGAACATGTAAATAAACTTCAAAGCAAAACTAGAATGAATCACATTTATTATTAACTTTGCAATATAAACAAAACTTGACAGAAATTATCGACAATGCCCGACTCTTGGGGCACAAAGGAAATAAAATAGAAACTGCAATAACAATTACAATATAACAAGTAAGAACATTGCATAAGATTTTTGGGAGGTGACCAAAGTTAGCCTTAAAGTTTTTGGCCTTCAATGCTTTCATCATTTCAAAGAACAAAAAGAAAATACCATATTTCCTGGAAGTTCACTCCAGGTAGGGTCACCATGTTTATATAGTCCACTCTCTCTTCCTGGTACTGGTGTGGTGGATACTGTTCTCTGCTCCTCACAGTACATTATGAGTTGGACATTTCCCCTTGTCCTTAATTTTTGGAAGTGCTCCACATGTCAAAAACAGACTGCATTCAAGGCTCAAATGATGTGTAAACACAATAGTGGGTGCACAAGAGATTCTGTATGTGGTGTAAGAGGGAGTCAAGGGAAGTGCTTGTCGGCAGCTTCAGGAAATCATCTCCATGCTGCTCCAACTACTAGTCAGTGACAATCAAACAGGAACAGCCTATCCATTTCCACAGGACTAAAGTATTGCATACATACAGGTCAACTGGGTACATCCCCATCTATTGGATTACTGACCCTAGACCTGAAAGGAATGCCAACATTACATATTCCTTACTAACACCTGTGCTGTGGTTGGCCTAGGACAACAACATTTTCATCATAAGGATTAAACAAGACTTGCCTACGCAGAAATAATCATGTCTGGATATAGCAGGCCCAGATACATATGAACAGATGCTCAGCATCACTAACCACTAGAGAGATGCAAATTAAAATGACAATGAGATACCACTTTACACCAGTCAGAATGGCCATCATGAACAAAACAACAAATAAGTGCTAGAGAGGTTGTAGAGAAAAGAGAACCCTACAGCACTGTTGGCAGAAATGCAGACTGG
Organism: Anoura caudifer; assembly: GCA_004027475.1. NCBI lineage: Eukaryota > Metazoa > Chordata > Mammalia > Chiroptera > Phyllostomidae > Anoura > Anoura caudifer. Next base: position 13,685 of record PVKU01015521.1, on the reverse strand, counting down.
TACAGCCACTGTGGAAAACAGTATGGAATTTCCTCAGAAAACTAAAAATGGAACTGCCTTTTGACCCAGCAATTCCACTGCTGGGATTATATCCTAAGAACCCTGAAACACTGATCCAAAAGAACCTATGCACCCCAATGTTCATAGCAGCACAATTCACAATAGCCCAGTACTGGAAGCACCCTAAGTGCTCATCAGTAAACAAGTGGATCAAAAAACAACGGTACATTTACACAGTGGAATACTACACAGCAGAGAGAAAGAAGGAGCTCCTACCCTTCGCAACAACATGGATGGAACTGGAGAGCATTATGCTAAGTGAAATAAGCCAGGTGGTGAAAGACAAATACCATATGATCTCACCTTTAACTGGAACCTAATTAACAAAAGAAAAAAGCAAGCAAATATAACCAGAGACATAGAAATTGAGAACAAATTGACAGTAACCAGAGGGGAAGTGGGAGGGGATAACGAGGGGAAGAATTTTCAGGAACTACTATAAAGGATACATGGACAAAACCAAGGGGGATGGTGGAAGCAAGGGAGAGAGGTGGGTTTGGCTGGGGTGGGGAGGAGTGGGGGCAAATGCAGACAACTGTAATTGAACAAGAATAAAATAATTATTAAAAAAAGAAATAATCATGTCTGGGACAGTGTCAAGAGTCAGTGAATACTCTAGAACAGAGGTGTCAAACACAAGGCCCAAGGGCCAAATCCAGCCCTCCACCATGTTTCTATCCATCGGAAGCATCAAGCTCCTTGCCCGTAGTTAAGGCGTAGTTACATTTACACAGTCCTAAAATTACATTCAGCCCTTTGAAGGCAAACACAAGGCTGACGTGGCCGCCAGAAAAAATGAGTTTGACACCCCTGCTCTAGAATTTATATGCCTTGGAAGATGGATTTTAAGCACAGCAAACACAAAGCTGTTCTTATGAATAAGCTCAAACAAAACCATTCTTCCAAGACAGCCTAATGCAGGTTAAGGTTTTGATAGATTTGTGTCAATTTGTGTAGAACCTGGTTTCCTCAACAAAAGCTCAAAAAATTCTCTAAAATGAGCAACTTGGTGCACGTTAAAGCATGCTTTCTTCATGAAGCTTTTAAAACAATGAGTGCACTTCTATGGCTTCTGCCCTGAATGGTTTCTTAAATGAAAAACAAGGCTTGATTTATGTCTATAGCTTTTCCCACAATACTCACATGTAAATGGTCGCTCTTCTGTGTGCGTCATGTAGTGCACGCTAAGGTCTCTTTGTCGATTAAACGTTTTCCCACAACTGTGACATTTAAAAGGTTTTCCATTTGTGTGGATTTTTAGGTGGTTTGCAAAACCTTTTCTATTGCAAAAACTCTCCCTACACTCAGGGCAAATGTATACTTCTTGACCAGAAGAGGTTCTCTGGTGTTCTGTGAAGTGTGACAACTGATTGAATTGCTTCTCACACCCACTGCATTTATAGGGTGCCTCCCTTCTGTGAACTTGAAGATGCCTTTGTAGGTTGGACTTACGAAGGAATCTTTTCCCACATTCAAGGCACTCGTGAGGGAGATCTCCTGCATGAATTTTCAGGTGCCCATTAAGGACCTTATTGGAAACAAATTCTTTCCCACAGTGAGTACACTGGTGTGGGCCCTTTTGGGCGTCGTTTTGCTTATGGGCTCTGGGGCTGAGAGGTTCTTCCTGGTTGGATATCTCAGCTCTTTCTTCTGGAAAGGAGTTCTGATCATAGACAGGCAATATGTGCTCTCTTGGTAGCTGCTCTGCAGGATTTCCCAGCTGATTCTTTGGCTGCTCTGAGTCTTCTGGTAAACTGGGACCAAGAAGTGCATTTCCGTCTAAAGAAAAAGAAAATGGATACATACTCTCCAGGTTTTTTCTGCTTTGACACGTTTTCTCTCCCAATATCAAAATGGAGAGCATGAAGAGAAATTGCAGGCCTCACCATGTTCCAAGGGGAATGGATAGATAGGGACTGAGAAGAGTTATTCTCAACAGCTAGTGGGAAGATAAAAACACCAAGTGCCATCCCAAACCTCTTTACTCTGGGAGTAAGCATGGAAATTTCTTTAGCTTTTCCCAAGCATCATGTGAACCCTCACCTACCTATCTTGAAGTCAAACCATTGCAATTGTTGTTCCACTTCCATGGAGTCCTGTAGTTCCTTCATCCAGGAATCTATGGGGTCAGGCTTTGGCGGTGAATATGCTGGCCATAGGAGAGATGGGAGGAAGAGTAGTTTTGAGTCAACACAGGTTTATGCAGAGTATAGGTCTCATTCTAGAACATGTGACCTCTCAATATCTGCCTACCAACTTGTCAGTATTGCTTCACCAAGAACTCCTGACAAGTCATTTTTGTTGTGTTTTTTTGTTTGTTTGTTTTTCAAGATAAGAACAAAACCCAAACTGGGGGTAGGGGAGATCCCATTGTGTTCAACTCAAAGCTGCTCTCCTCCAGTCTATGGAAGGAAGGTGAATCAATTCTCTTTTGAAGTCAATACACTGAATGTGTTCCACTGTTGCTTTCAGAATGGGATTCTGTGGATGAAGGCCAGAACATGGAATCAGTCTTCCTGCAGTGCTGCCATATTAAAACTGAGAAACACTGTCTAACTGCCTGCCAAGTGCAAAAAGAGAGAGGCCAAAGTGGGGGTTAGGAAACTGGTTACTGGAGGAATTTTAGTAAGAAATATTCAAATTATGATGACAACTGAAGTGGGTAAGCAACAGGCAAAAATAATAATAACCTGTATGTTTGTTTCAGCTGAAGTCTAGAAGTAGATTCTCTTCAAACTAACCAAAATCATCATCAAGCAGTTTCTCACTGTCAATCTAAGAAAACCCACAAGTCCCCCTAACCTACCACCCCTCTCCTCAGTGGGGGCTGTTGTGTCTCCACCTTCTTTGCACACCCCTACCTCACTTCTGGCCAAGTTTACTGGTCTATAGTAAAGTGTGGGTTGGAAATGGCTCATTTCAGATGGAAACACAGGGCAATGTTTAAATATTGGAATTAGTAAAATGACATGAGCAAGTCAGTGTGGGTGATGTTGATCTGAAGGAAAATTTAGCTTTCAGGACATTGCATCAAAGCACAGGAAGTGGACTAAAACACAGTATTTCCTATTTTCATTTTAAAAAGGCCAGATATTTCAAATGAAGACATTTTAAATACAACTGTTCATTTTGTTTATGCCTACATTTCAAAAGGAAGGTTAGAATGAGAGAGTATGAGCCCCAGGTCAAATAAAACTGGTTATCATGGATCAAAGGAAAGGTGCCATCAAGTGAAAGTGCAAGCTATTGCAAAGGTGGTGGGTGGACAGCGGCACAGCCTTAGGGTGGCAGAAACCTGGAAGCGCTGAATCCTCCCATAGCACAGATGTGAAAATAAGTTCAGAATTAACGGATGTGTTCCTATCCCATACATAGAGCATAGACTTGATATTCTTCAGGCTCTAGACTTCATCACAGGTCACCATTAAACCAACCCAAACATCTGCACCTTGGGTGAAAGGGAGCTAAAGACATGACTAGTCAAGGACTGAAGCAGCCCCAGAGACAGAATCTAGCACCCTTGAGAACAAGGCCAGGAGTATCATCACCAGGCAGCTAGGTCTCATGGACTTACCATTAGTCCAGCTGCCCCTTTCTGTGTGGCACCAACCAAAGAAGACTGAGAACTGTCACCTTCCTTATTCACCCCAGCATAATATTCGCTGGTGCCAGCTTTCAAAGAGCCTGGCTTCAACTTGAGCTCCTTGTTGGATATTCACCTTATGCACTTCTTAACTGTCTACCAACCTTACCCCCACCCACATCCCTCCTGTGTCACTTTCAGATCCCTGTGGCTCAGGTGCACTCAGCCTCCACTTTCTGCACGCTCAGAGCCCTCCTCCTGCCGCTATCACTAATTTGTATTCCACAACCAATGGTCACAGCCCATGTCAGCTAAGGCCACTATCCATCCCCCTTTGACCCATCTGACACCCTTCTGACCTCAGTTCCCACCTTCTGCTCATGCAGTCAGTGAAAAACTGTCATAAATGCTGAATGAACGGGACACTGATTAAAAAGATCTTCACAGATATCAGCCCTCCTTCTGTCCACCAACATGGGGAAAACAGCCACGGCACTCATCACAAGGCAAGCCCGTGCGTGAAGGTGAGCAGACACAGGCACTCATATGCTGGAATGGGAGGGCAAATTGGTACGGTAATTTTGGAGGACATTCGACCATATCTATTAAAGGTTTAAATGTTTATGCGCACTAAGCAATCATTCCTAACCTAGAAATTTGTCCTGCTGACACATGCTCCTGGAAGGATGCTGACGGTGCATCTTTTATAGCTTGGGCCCAGGGTAGTTTGGTCAACATTGAATGTCAGTCAGAAGTCATGCCTCTATGCCTTACTTCTGTTGGCAGCGCTCTTCTCTTTGCCCTCAAACACTACAGTAGCCACCCCAGATGTTGTTCTGGAAACAAGCTTAAGGGTGTTAACGAGCCCTCTTTGTACTGGGCCCTAGGTTGTTCAGTTCTTCACTCCCAGCTGGGACTTCTTACTCAAAAGCCTGCAAGCGCCAACCTTAAATTCTCTCACATCCATTTTTTTTTAAATTAGCTCCAGAAGCATATTTTTAGCCACTTAGAGCCATCCTCCTTTGCATAGCCCAGAAAATATCACCCCACAACTGCTAGCCATTGAAAAGACGGAGCCTTGCGGTTATATGATTCCAAGCTGCCACTGCCCTTTGGAATTCTCTGACCGATAGACTGCCAGTGTGCTACTGGACTATGACATCACCCAGACCGGTAAGCCCCCTCTCTGAGCCCTTACTCCCTGGAGAGTTCCCTCATGCCCCTCCCTTTCTGACCCCCTTTTGTCAGGTGTGCTTGCGACTTCCCTCACAAGCACACCTGACAAAGAGGTGCCCAACAAAGCTCGTGTGTGTTATTGCCCCCTCCTGGTCATATCTTGTTCCTAGATCAGCCTGCAGATCCTTTGACCCTACACAAGTGGTAAGGAGGAAGAGACTTTGGTGACCATGAGGTAGACAGAAAGACCTCCCAGTCAGCAGGACAAAGGATGTTATATAACTTTAAACAGTGATGAGAAATGGGTAGTTTCCTTTCCTCCCAATTGATGTATTTTACTTGTTACATCATTCTATCTCTCCCTTGTTAAATATACTGGACTTTTCTGTGCTTAAGAGACTAAAGTATTCAAGTCAAGAGCAATAGTGCTGCTCAGCATCATATGTGATCTTTGTACCTGGCACTGTTGGTAAGAGGAGCAAATTCACACACGTAATGGGAATTCATATGCAGAAAGGTTTATAACTGAACACGACTGGCTAGGTTCTGCTACTTGTTGCAAGCATACACACAGAATTACAGATTTTAAAAAACTTGTTAACAGATTAGGGATATACGTAAGGTAGAGACTAGAATAAAAATGACAACATTTTACATAGTTTGGCTTTGACCTTAATGGATATACATATGTCCTTTTGGTTTTTTCCTCCTGGTCACCTCTGTTAAAAAACAAGACAGAATACATATCTTCTAGGAGCCCAAAACTTGCTAGAGCAAGCTACAAAATTTGGTACCCAGACAAATTGAACAAATGCAGAAAGGGAGAAAAATTCATGACAAATAACATTACTGTGATGTTATGAGATGAATTCCATGGTGGGGGTGTTGCACAGATAACATAGGGTCCTATTGTTAGGCCTAGAACAGACCAAGCCATCCTTTCCAAGGAGAGGGTGGAGTCTCACATGTCCAACTCCCCACTGTCTGCCAGACGCCTGGAGAGGAGAGATGGCACTTGGAATGGAGACCACAAGAGAGGGTGGCAAACCATAGGTAAGTAAATACCGGAGGTAGAATTTCTATTGGCTTCAAGAGCAAATGGGTCCTAGTGTCTAGGATACCCATTCTCATGCACTTAAGATAAGGGAAACCAAGGAACCAGGAAAAGTACCTGAATATTTGACAGATTTTTGAATTCATACACAGTATAATGGTCTTTTTTAATGTGATATCTCTCAGGGTATGTCCAGAGAACCTTGTGCTTTCTCCCTCTAAACAATCCTGGAAAGTCCTTGACCATCCTCAAGACTTCTATGAACTTCTACGAGCCTTTCTTCCCCTGGGCTACCCCCCTCCCGGACTTTCTCCCTGTGGACTAACTCCTGCATCATCTGCAGCAGTGGTTCTAGAACGGTAGTATGTGCAGAACTCACCTGGACAGCTGGTTAAAAACGCACCCCAGGTGATCCTGCTACAGAGAATCTGCTCAGTACACTTGGAGAAACAACGGTCTAGGTTGTTATGGGTAAGATACATGTTCGCTTTACTGTGGCAGGCAATTACGTCCTCTTAAAGGATCTTATAAGTGAGTATGGTATTTGATAAAGTAGCATGTGTGCATGTGGCTCTTATGCCACAACTGAGTGCAACCGAGGCCCTTGGGACCCACAGCAACACCACAGATTCCACTCAGAAAACATACATTGGGGAAATTAATCTTGATTCATAATACCAAACTCTCCTCAATTTTCTGTATAATGGTCAAAGCCTCCTTCCTGAGCAGGTTCATCAGCTTAAGGGATTCCAAACCCTGCTCTATCTGGTGTGCTTTGTGGCCAGCCATTCCTCAAGAGACACTTCCTTCTCCTGCTCTTTATCAGAGTGATCCATTTTCATCTGGTATTCAGCATTTCTAACCAACCCCAACCCTGCAGAGCTCTTGAGCTGTCAAAACAGAAGTCAAGGAAAGGAAATAAAACCCTTGCCTTACCAGTGTCCAAAAAGGCCTGGCCTTCCCAAGCGGCACCATCGCTCAGCTCCTGCAGCCCTGCCTGTGGGATCTGCACCTCTGCTACTGGGGCCTCAGGGAGAGGTCCCATTGCTTGGGGTGGGAGCGTCTCCAGATAGATGTCTGGTAGCATGTCTGCCATTGCAACTGCTGCTGGGTCTTCCAAGAGCATCTCCTGCGTATCGATCTGGGAAAAATGCCAGAACACATCATTCTAAGGTCCAGACCAGCAGTGCCCAGTAGCAATATAACGCAAGCCACCCAAGTCATTTCAAGTTTTCCAGTGGCCATGTGAAAAGTAAAATAGTTAAAGTCAATCGTAGTAACATGCAATATTTAAACCAATATATTGAAAATACCATAATTTCATAACGTAACCAGTATAAAGAATTATTAATATGATATTTCACCTGCTTTATTGTTCAGCCTACATCTTCTGAATGTGGTGTACATTTTATATTTACAGCATATCCCAATTTGGTCTAGCTGCATTTCTAGTGCTCAAGTGCCACCCTTGGCTGGTGCTTACCATGCCAGAAATGCAGGATTACACCACATGAAGACAACATCTCATGTAGTAAGCCACACAAGGAGACACACAAAGGAAGGGAAATCATAAACACATTCCATCCTAGAGGCAGCAAACTTTGGAAGAGTCCTGCTCATGCAGGCTAACTGCAGAGTCCCATGAACACACAAGACTCCAGTGCCCCTAATGCCCAACTAGAACTACTTTCTCCCTCCTCCAGAGATGCTGCCCTGTGCTCAGCTATTGCACGCTTCAAACAGTCTTTGCTCAGTGCTTCTGAACAGAGGGCAGGGCCACCACTCCCAGTGTTTTGGTATGATGGCAGGTGCTGGCTATCAGAATTTAGTGGGCAGAGATGGGAGTACAGATAATGAACAGTGCAGAATAGCTCTGGGTCCCTACCAAATTCGGAGTGCCCCCCTCAACTATTCACATAGGTAAATGAAGCTGTCAAGAGCCTCACCTTGTTGGTCATGTAATCAAACATATTTTTGCAAATTTTAGCTTGACTTGACTTTTCTAGGGAAGCAATACTTTGGGAATCTAAGTCATGGTGATGTAATGGACAGCATAGGAAATACAGTCATTAAGATAGCAATAACTGTGTGGTGCCAAGTGAGTACTGGGAATAGCAGGGGAATACTTTGTAAAGTACAATATATGACTGTCTAACCACTATGCTGTACACATGAAACTAATACAGAATAATACTGAGTGCAAACTGTAACTGAATGTTTAATTTTTAAAAAAAATACTATACTACTAGTTGTTCAGATTCACCAGGAGTTGTTTGCCACTTTGGAAAATCACATGACCAATAGGAACACTGCTATTAGTGTTTGAGCTGTATCAGTCTGAAACACAGACAGTCGTCTTCACAGTGAGTCTGCAGAGAGGCAAGGCCCTGACAATTTCATGAGGTCCTGTAGTTCACTCAAACCCAGACATGTGCACACTGAAATGCCTTCTAATTTATAATGAATTATGTTTGTTTTCCTTTAAATTCCTTCTAGACTCTCCTTGACTCAAAGTTGGACAACTTTCTTTGTAAAGAGCCAGATAGTAAATATTTTATGCTTTTTGTGCCACATTCAGAATGTGACTTATTCTCCTTCTTCCTCTTTTCTATTTAACAATGCTTTAACACTTCAAACCATTATTAGCTCACAGGTTATACAAAAGAGGTTGCGGCCAGATCTGGTGTGCAGACACTAGAGCGTAATATTCGTGTTTTTGAGGAATGATTGTAGGTAGGTGATGTCAACTATGAATTTCACTTAAGTACACTTACTGGGAAGTTAGAGAATATTTGTTACAGAAGGGGGATTGGGTATGATGAGGTTGAAAACCACTGATCCATATGTTTTTTCCAGCAGAAGAGCGGCATGAAAAGGACTGTGGAAAAATCCTGTAGTTGAAGAATGACACAGAGACAAATGTCCCATCCAATCCCACCTACCTCCGATACCTTTTTGGTTTAATTACCAAGAGCCCAAACTATTTTCTCACCTGGGGTTCTGGTGTCTCCATTTCAGTATCTAAGTCTTCTAATAATGACACAACATTTTCTGTAGTCTCTGGGCATTGTTCTGTCACCCAGTTTTCTAGCTCACGAGGCAGGATTGTCAGGAATTGCTCCAACACTAGAAGCTCCACCATTTGTTCCTTAGAACGCATCTTTGGCTTCAGCCATTCATGGCAAAGCTCCCGGAGTTTGTTGAAAACTTCACGAGGCCCTGCTGCTTCTTTGTACTGGAACTGCCTGAAGCGTTGACGGAAGACCTCACAGTCATTATCATACTCTTCAAACATGGAGCCTAGATTCAAGGAGGCCTGGACTGCACTACTTAAGGCAGTAGCCATTGCCCTGTTCCAGCAGTGGCACCTGAAGTCTCAGATTCAAATTTCTTTTTTTTGTGTGTTTCTTCCCAGGAAGCACCTGCAGCTGAGGAGAGGGCAAATGACAAAGGAGAAACAGCAGTGGTTACTAGAGGGCATCCTTACTTCCCTTAATTGCTTGCTTTTCAGCAAAGCCCCAAAGTAGCAGACTATAATCTTTTCGATAGTTTTTAGAAACTGATGAAAATGTTAAAAAGGACTTCTTTAAGAAGAAGCAAGAAAGTGAAAGGATCATTGTTATAAAGAAAAAACAGCAATAAATGCATACCTATCAATAACCAGTTCAAATGTAAATGGCTTAAATGCTTCAATCAAAAGACATAGGGTAGCTGAATCGATGAGAAAACAAGACCCATATGCATGCTGTCTACAGGAGACCTACCTCAGAAGGAAAGACACACACAGGCTGAGAGTAAAGGGATGGAAAAATATTCCATGCAAATAAAAAACACTGGGGAAGCAATACTTACATCTGACATTATAGAGTTTAAAACAAAGGCTATAATAAGAAACAAAGAAGGACACTACATAATATTAAGGGGATCAATCCAACAACAGGACATAACCCTTGTAAACAATTCCACACCTATCTTTGAAGTACCTAAATATATAAAGCAATCTTCATGGACATAAAGGGAGATATCAACACTAATACTGTCATAGGAGAGGATTTTTACAGGCCATCAACACCAATGGATACATCTTCCAGACAGAAAATCAACGAGGAAACAGCAGCCATAAAGGACACACTAGGCCAGATGGATTTAACTGATATTATTGGAGCATTTTACCCCAAAGCAAGAGAACATACATCCTTCTCAAGTGCACATGGAACGTATCCTAGGATAGAACATGTGTTAGGAAACACAACAAGTCTTAATAAATTAAAAAAGTTGAAAATAATGTGAAGCATCTTCTCTAACCACAATGCTATGAAACTAGAAATCAATTAAAAGAAAAAAAACTGAAAACACTCAAACACATGGAGGCTCAATAGCACGTCAGTAAACAATGAATGGTTTAACAATGTGATCAAGAAGAGATCAAAAGATTGGGATGAATGGGAACACAACAACCTTAAATCTGTAAGACACACTGAGAGCAGGGCTAAAACAGAAATTTGTAGCTCTTTAGGCCTACCTTGAGAAATAAGAAAAATCTCAAACAATCTAACCTTACACCTAAAGGAACTAGAAAAAGAACAACAACCAAAGCCCAAAGTGGGTAGAAGAAAGAAAATAATAAAGATCAAAGCGGAAATAATAAAATAGAGTCTAAAAAGCCATACAGAGGATCAATGAAAGCAAGAGCTGGTTCTATGAAAAGATACACAAACCATATTCATTAAGAAACAAAGAGAGGACCCAAATACATAAAATCAGAAATGAAAGAGGACAAGTAAAAACTGAAACCGCAGAAATACAAAGAATTATAAGAAAATATTATACAAAACTAAATGCCAACAAATTGGACAATCTGGAAGAAATGGATAATTTTCTGGAAACATTCATATCTTCCAAAACCCAATCGAGAAGAAACAAAATCTGAAGAGACTGATTGCAACTGATGTAATTGAAGCACTAATCAAAAAACTTGCAACAAACAAAAGTCCCTGACTGGATGGCTCCATAGGTGTATTTTACCAAGCATTCAAAGAACTGACACCTATCCTTCTCAAACTATTCCAAAAAAAATTCAGGAGGAAGAAAGACTTCCAAGCTCATTTTATGAAGCCAGCATTATCCTAATTCCAAACCAGATGAAGGGACTACACAGAAAGAAAATGGAGCCAATATCCCTGATGAACATAGATGCAAAAACTCTCAAAAAATATTAGCACACTGAATCCAGCAACATATAAAATAGCTCATACACCACGATCAGGTAGGATTTATTCCTGGGGAACAAGGCTGGTACAATATTCTTAAATCCTTTAATGTGATACACCACATAAAAATGAAGTATAAAATCATATGATTATATGAGTAGATACAGATAAGTATAAAATTCCAGCACCCAGTAACAATAAAAACTCTCAGCAAAGTGGGAATAGAGGGAGCATATCTTAACATAATAATGGCCATATATGACAAACCCACAGCTAACATCATATTCAGTGGGGGGAAACTAAAACATTTCCCTTAAGATCAGGAACAAGACAGGGATGTCCACTTTCCCCACTCTTATTCAACATAGTACGGAAAGTCTTAGCCACAGCAACCAGGCAAGAAGAAATAAAAAGGCATCCAAATTGGAGATTAAGAAGTAAAACTGTCTCATTTGCAGATGACATGCTACTGCGTATAGAGAACCTTAAAAATTTCAACCCCAAAATGACCAGAACTGATATATGAATTCAATAAAGCAGCAGGATACAAAATGAATGTCCAGAAATTGGTTGCATTTTGTACACCAATAATGAATTATTGGAAAGTGAAACTAAGGAAACAATCCCATTTAAAATTGCATCGAACAGCCCTGACCTGTGTGGCTCAGTTGGTTGGGCCTCACTGGTTTGAGGCCTTGTCAGTGCATGTGCCTGGGTTGTGGGCTTGGTCGCCAGTTGAAGGTGTGCGAAAGGCAGCCGATCCATGTTTCTTTCACACACGAATGTTTCTCTCCCTTTCCTTCTCCCTCCCTCCCTCCCCCTCTCTTTAAAAAACAAACAAAAAATCTTTAAAATTGCAGCAAACGACATAAAATATGTAGAAATAAATTTCACCAAGGAAGCAAAGACCTGTACTCAGAAAATTATAAGGCACTGAAGAAAGAAATTGAAGAAGATATAAATAGATGGAAGCATACCCGTGCTCATGGATAAGGGAAATTGGTATTGTTACCTTGTCCACACTTCTCAAAGCATGTATGGATTCTATAAGATTCCTTTTGAAATACCAATGGTGCATTTCACAGAACTACAACAAATAATCCAAAATTTTATATGAAACCACGAGAGACCCCAAATAACCACAGCAATCTGGGGAAAGAAGAACAAAGTGGATATACCACATTACCTCATGTCAAACTATACTTCCCAGCTGTACTGATCAAATCAGCACAGGACTGGCATAAAAAACAGACAGATAGATCACTGGAGTAGAACAGAGAGCCCCAAAAGAAATCCACACCTATATGGTCAGTTAATATTTGACAAAGGAGGCAAGAACATACAATGAGGTAAATACAGTCTATTCAATCATTGTGTTTGGAAAATTAGACCTTACATATACATGCAAAAAAAGATGAAGCTAGACCACCTTCTTACACCATATACAAGAATAAACTGGAAATGGATTAAAAACTTAAATGTAAGACTTAAAATCATAAAACCCCTAAAAGAAAACATAGACAGTAAAATACCTGACATTTCTCTTAGCAATATTTTTTCTGATATATATCCTCAGACAAAGGAAACCAAATAAAAAGTAAACAAACAGGACTACCAAACTAAAATGTTTTTACACAGCAAAGAAAACCATCAACAAAACAAAAAGACAGCCCTGGTTGTTGTGTCTAATTGGCTGGTATGTTGTCCCATAGACCAAACCGTCACGGGTTTGATTCCCAGTCAGGGCACATACCCAGGTTGCAGATTCAATCCCCTATGGGGGCACATATGAGAAGTCAATATTTCTATCTCACAATCTCTCTCTCTCTCTCAATGAAAAAATGTCCTCAGGAGAGGATAAAAATAATAATAAAGCAAAAGACAACCTACTGAATGGGGAAAGATATTCTCCAATGATACCTTCAATAACGGGTTAGTACCCCAAATCTATAAAAACCTCATACTACTTAACACCAAAAAACTCCAAGTAATCCAATTAAAAAATTTGCAGAGGTCCTGAATAGACACTTCTGCAAAGATGATATAAAGATGGATGGTCAATAGACATATGTAAAGTTGCTTAACATCACTAATCATCAGAGAAACATAAATTGAAGTCTCAGTAAGATACCACTTCACACATGTCAGAACACCTATCATCAACAAATCAACAAACAACAAATGTTGGTGAAGATGTGGACTAAAGTACACCCTTCTGCACTCTTGATGCAAACACAGATTGGTGCAGACACTGTAGAAAACAATATGGAGGTTTCTAAAAATTAAATGTGGTACTGCCTTATGACCCAGCAATTCCACTTCTGGGTATATATCAGAAAAACCCCAAAACAATAATGTGAAAGAATATATGCACGCTTTGTTCACTGCAGCATTATTTACAATGGCCCAGATATGGAAGCAACCCAAGTGCCCATCAATAGAAGAGTGGAAAACAACTGGTGCTACATATATACAATGGAATATTACCTGGCCATAAAAAAGAATGAAGCTTACCATTTATAACAGCATAGTTGGACCTAAAGGGTATTATGCCAACTGAAATAAGTCAAAGACAAATACCATATGACTTCACTTATATGTG
>PVKU01015520.1:0-18044 GCA_004027475.1 Anoura caudifer | reverse complement strand
GAGGGGCTGAGCCAGTGGGCTTTTCCCCTTGATTTCAGGGGAAATGGCGCCAGGGCAGGAAAGAACAGCAGGCTTAATCCTGTCTGCCTGGGAACACGCTGGTGCAGGTGGAGCTGAAGGGCTGGTCTCTAGTCACCTGGGGGCTGGCACAGAAAGAAGCTGAAGCAGGGGAAATAGTGGGTTGGCATGTGAGAGTTAGACTAGCAGGGAGCTGGGTTTCAATCTAGCTGGAAACATGATGCCATGGGATTTATCTATCTGTAGGGGGCATAGATGTCAATTTTAGACAGTTGATGCATTCAAGCTTTGTAGAGATCTTTAAATACGAAGCTGGCATGCGTATCTCATGATGCTTTTAAACAAACAGGGTGGCTGGGTGCCTGTTGCAACTGTGTGACCTCCAGAGCCATTTAACATGATTCAAAACATTTAAGACCAATAAAAACAAATCATTCCTTGTATCTGCAATCAAACAAGACAGGTTGTCTGCTTTTTCAATCGACAAGCCCTTGTAGACAGATACGCACAAACAGTTTGAAAAGAAAGCAGAACTCTGCAGTGAAATGCCCATATAGCAGAGGAAACAGTATAACTAGAGACTCGCCCTCCGACAGCCATTGTAGTCATAACTGATTTAGGCAAGAACATCGCTGGGTGTCAGCGAGTGGCTGTGAGTCTGAGGAGGAACAGGATATTTCATAGCTCAGTTTCTAATCTTTGCTGCCTCTGAAAAAAACTAATCAATGCCTCATTTTTATTAATAATACAAAATACTGGTTAATTGCACTTATTGAGCAGACACCTTGCAGATATTAAAACCAAATGATAATGACGTAACTATGTCTCTCTTAATATGATAGAAAAAAACAGCATTATTTCTGTGGCATTTCTGCCCAAAACACACAAATGACATCAATTCATGAGAAAATAATAGCGAACAAACACCAAAATACATCTTTTTTTACATTTTCTTTTTTAATGAATTCATTGAGGTGACACTGGTTAATAAAATCATATAGGTTTCAGGTGTACAATTCTATAATACATCATGTGTACCAAATCAAATAATCTTTCACAGAATCTCAGCTCGAAGTTCTTTAAAAATGTTGATGTCCTGAAAACAAAACAAAACAAAACAAAACAAAACAAAACAAAACAAAACAAAACAAAACAGTGAGATCCAAATACCTGGCACCTACATGCAGCAGACCCTCCTGGGAGAGGGAAGAAAGAGGGAGGAGGCAATTCTTTCCCTCTCTTTTCCCTCCCTGTCTGAGGGCTGGTTTCTTTCTTTCTTTTTTTTTTTATTTTATTTTTGGCTATAAAGATATTATTTGAAAAATTGACAAAATTGGAAGAGAGTCTCTGGGTTAGATTGTAATATTGTCTCAATGCTGATTTCCTGTCACTGACAGATTGCTGAGGGTTTTGTAAGAGAATGTCCCCGTTACGGAAGGCACCAGGCACGTGAGAGAATTTAAACCAGAGGGGCCCTATCAGTATGAACAAACTATGACTTTAATACAATTCACCACAGTCAGGGTGTTTCTTCCTGAGATTCTAAAGCAACACAGACCCCTACTGATAGGGAACTCAAGACTTGGAAAATTTTAGCTTAAGGTAAAAAGTTGTAAATCTAGTAAGTGATGTGTATGTTAAAGCTTTTGTTTTGGAAACTACAGATAAGGCCCATCCTGGCTCCTGGGAAAACAGCTGACCCCCTGGGGCACTGATAGAGATTACCTCCTGGGGTCAACTGGAGGCATCCAGGCCTCCAGTTGGTCCAGGGAGAGACAGAGGACCACCCTCCCCTGGGAACAGCTAACTGCCCAGGACAGGAACGTTGCACCTCCTTTCACCTAATCCTCCCTGAATCTCAAAGCCCTCACCTTACCTTGTTTATTCCCTGTTATAAAAATGTTGGCCTGGAAAGAAAAGACAAGATGGTCTGTTCGGGTGTGAACCCACCATCTTCTCAGATCGCTGGCCATCTGAATAAAGCGCCCATAAAGATTCGATTGCTGTCATTGCTTATTGCATTTGGTAACGTGAATGCTGGTGTCTTTTCTGGTTTCTGTTTTCATAGGGCGTATGCCTATGACCTCATTACCTGGGTGATTGGTTGCAATATAGGCCTCACTTGAGAAGCCCATCTTCATTGTCGCCCCACGAGGCTCAACGGTTTGGCTGAACTATGTGGTTGGGTTGGTGAAGGGTTGGGGCAGTCTGTGGGCTTCACTTTAGAACTGATTTGCCCTTTTTCTGTATTGATGGCTTGAACAGAAAGGGCCCAGATATCTGCAAGGAGGGAAATCCTAATATATTCCCCTCAGCCCGAGTGAAGCATATTGGGCCACCAGAGTTTTGGATAGGTGTAACATGCCTTGCACATCTTCCTCCAGATAAGCCATTTCTTTACCTAAGACCCTGCCTTGTTCATTTAGTGGTTATGATTTAATTGTACCTCCAACTGTCTTTTCAAATCTATCTCCTCCAGAATATGACCTGACCAGAATGTCAACTGTCCAGTAATGCCAGCCTTTGGACACCAAGCCTGCGACTTCCCGGTGACTGCCAACTGACCAAGGTTCTGTAAAGTCCTTCCCCTTACAGGAAGGACTCCCTCTGTGCTGCACCCCTCCCTTTCAGGGCACCCCTGACCCAAGGGTAGGTAGGATGATGTCCATGTCCAGCCGGAAGCAGTTACAAGAAGATGAGACCTTCATCCATTGTCCTTATATGATTATAAAGTGGGTGTATATCTGAAAGGAGGGATTGATACAGGGTGCAGTCAGGAGGGGGGCCCCCAAAATAGGGATTTGGAATGGGGCCCAGAACTCAGGGTATCCAGGAAATATTAGAGGGACATATAAGATGTCCTCACCCCTTCCCCCACAGGTATGAGTTGGGGGAAGGGACACATGGAGCGGGGACATGCAGAGCTGCTAATCCATGGCATGGTCATTTAACATATCTATAGCCTTTGGCTGGTGGCTTGGATGTGTTAGATAGCTGTGGCCATGCTCTGAGCCAGGGGGATGGAAAGGACTGCCCCCAAGACGTGACTGGGGGAGGAACCCCAAGTTACAGAGCCTGCATGGGAGCTTGGAGAAGATTGGCTCCAGAAAATGGGGACACACCTGCCCAGACTCATAATGGTGTCCCAATAAACTTGAAATATACGGGAATGCTGGCAGGTGTAACTGATTGTAGGAGGAGTTGGAAATGGGGGTACAGAAGAGATTTGGCGTGGGATTTAAACTGAGACACAGCAGCCATTGAGAGAAGATCCATGCGGTTTTACCAGAGTGCAGACACCTGCAGCTTTGGTGAAGAGGGAGAGCCACGTCACTTTGCCAGAGTGGGGACCCCTTCCCCACAACTTTGGTAGAAGAAGGACCATGTGGCTTTGGGGTGCTCCGTTTGGCTACGTGGCCTGGGATCAAGAGAGATTTTGCCTGGAAGAAGGGGGAAAGGACTCTTGGCAGTAGGCTATGAGAAGGTGCCACATGGCTTTGGATTAATTAGAGATCCTGCCTGGACGACAACACAGCTGATGGTGTCAGGAGCCTGGATCCCAGATGTGTGCTTCTCTTCCTGAATTATGGTACTCTGAATTAGGGCAGAGGGAGATAGGAAGCACTGTGGGCATCTGTGGGTATCCTAAAGGACTTTGATATTTTAATGAAGATGTTAGGTCGCTACTTTAACTCTGTATAGCATTAAATAAACATTTCCTTTCCTTTTCACAAATCTCTGGCTTTGAGAGGCATCTTTCCATAAGGCAGTGGACATAATGGACCTTCTGTTGTTCTGTAACAGTTTCACTACCTCACTGTCCAAAAACACCTGAGAAAAAAATAAATTTTCCAAACATTTTTATTCAGAAGAAAATGATGATGACCTTGTCTTATGATTGCTAACCTATAAGCTTCTGACTGCCTGCTGGGATGGGGCAAGAAAGAAGTGGGGCTGGTGTGAGAGCACTGAGGTCCCTAAGAATCTCTGTGGCAGAGCTCAGAGATCTTCCTAAGAAGGGAGGGCCCAGGATGGACTAAGAAGTCTGACTGCACTGGCTCACAGAGCTTCAGTCTCCTTCACTAGGACAGCCAGGCCCCAAACATTGTCATTTCCCCACCCCTCCTAGTTGGAAGCTTTGTGTCCAGACCAGGTTCTGCCTCAGGTACCACTAACCTTGAATGAGCATGTATGTGCCCACCTTGATATTCTGTCACTGAAATATGCCCTGTTAAGTTTGGAGATGCCCTTAGATGCAGTTTTCAGCAACTCCCTCCTCTTTTCCCAGCCTCGAAATGTGAGAACTCTGTGTATGAAACCTCTGCTGGTTCACTTTTCCCTGACACTTTGCTGCATCAGGCTATGGGTGTCTGTGGAAACAATGCTGAGCTGTGCATCTGTTTCAGATAAAGAGCACTGGGAGGACTAGGTAGGGGAGTGAGGGTTCATGACATGCTGAGGCCCGTGAATTGGGAATGGGTAAATGAAGGGGCTCACCTTCTAAGGAGAGAGTCACTGGAGCAGGGAAAGTGAGGTGGGGGAGAAGAGGGAGCCATTCTTAGACTTTGGTGTGGTATTGAGAGGCAGGATGGCTTTTGGAAAAAACAAAGAGATACTTGAAGACTCAGGTGAATTCATTTGGAAAGTTAAGTGTGTACTTCTATAGCTGGAAAACAAATACAAGAGGAGAAGAGAGAGAGAGAGAGAGAGAGAGAGAGAGAGAATGGTGGGTGTGCTGGGAGTGGACAGAATGTGTCACTATGCAGAGATAGCCAGAGGAACCAGCCAGCTCTAAGTACTGGGGGAAAAGAGCATGCTGTTTAGGAATGGGTGGCCCTAGAGGAAGAGGAGATGAAACACTGGGAGAGGGGTGAGGGGTATTCAGGGTGAGAGAGAGACTGGGGAGGCAGAAGGGATGGGAGGGTGTGGGAGCCATGCAGTAGTCTGAAGGCTGAAGAGGAGGTGTGAGGAGATTCCAAGAAAAAAGGAATTCGAGGGTCTGCATCATATTTGAAGAAGATTACAAAACTCAAGCCCGGGGGGAAGGATGAGAAAGGCCAGAAGGCTGGTGTTGGGGGAAGCATATGGGACAGAGTCCAGGAATCCCCTTTTCCAAAATGAGGGTCCAGGTTATCTTTGTAAGGTTCTGACCAAGGGGAGACAAGCTATGGTCATTTTTTAAGGCCACTCTGAGTCAGGCAGTTCGAGCTTAGCAGGGAAACACCTTAGAGATGTAAACTGATGCCTCTCCAGTACTCTAAAAATTTTGATAGCAAGGCAAAAATTGAGAGTAAGTGTACACAAAGGAGGCACCCAGTAGAGGGTAAGAAGCAGAGTGACAGTGGTTATTGGGATGCCTGATGAAAGGGTATCCTTACAGATCTTGAATAACTGGGTTTTTGATAGGGATTGTATCAAATATGTACACAGTTGGGGGTCTTCTAATTCCTGAACACAGATGTCTTTCCAATTTGCTTTTTTTTTTTCTTTTTAGTTTATGACAGCAACATTTGGAGGTTGGTTAACTTTTCCCAAATATTTTATTCTTGCTGCTGCTATTGTAAATAAAATTGTTTTCTTAATTGTATTTTGGGTTTGTTCATTGTTTTGCAAAGAAATAAGGATGCTACATGTTGGTATTTTTTTCCTCCTGAAATTTTGTCTTGTTTATTAGTTCTAATAGTTTTTATGTGTGTGTGTGTCAGAATCTTTGAGGCTTTCTTTTTTATTCTATTTTATTAATTATGCTATTACAGTTGTCCCAATTTTCCCCTTTTGACCCCCTACACCTAGCATCCCCACTGCCTCTGGCAATCCCCCTGCTTTGTTGATGTCTGTGGGTCATGAATATAAGTACTTTGGAATCTGCATTACCTCTACTGTTCTTAACATCCCTCCACCTATTCTGTAACTAACTACCAATTTGTACTTCTTAATCCCTTCACCTTTTTCCATATTCCCCCAAACCCCCTCCCAACTGGCAACCATTCAGATATTCTCCACAGCTATGATTCCATTTGCTTAGTTTACTTTTTAGATTCAATTGCTGATAGTTATGTATTTATTGCCATGTTAATGTTCATGGTTGTGGTCTTCTTGTTTTTCTTAAATAACTCTCTTTAACATTTCATATAATAATGGTTTGGTGATGATGAACTCCTTCAGCTTTAACTTGTCTGGGAAGCACTTTATCTGCCCTTCGATTCTATATGATAGCTTTGCTGGATAGAGTAATTTAGGTTGTAGGCCCCTGCTTTTCTTCACTTGAATACTTGCCAATTCCTTGCAGCCTGCAAAGTTTCTTTTGAGAAAACAGCTGACAGTCTTATGGAAAATCCCTTGTAGGAAACTATCTGCTTTTCTCTTGCTGCTTTTAAGAGTCTCTCTTTATCTTTAACCTTTAGTATTTTAATTATGGGGTGTCTTGGTATGATCCCATTTGGTTCCATCTTGTTTGGGAATCTGTTTCCTGGACTTTTATGACTATTTCCTTCACTAAATTAGGGAAGTTTTCTTTCATTATTTTTTTTCAAATAGGTTTCCAATTTCCGGCTCTTTCTCTTTTTCTTCTGGCACCCCTATGATGTGAATATTGGTATGCCTGAAGTTGTCCCAGAGGCTCCTTATACTATCTTCATTTTTTTTTTTATTCTGTTTTCTTCTCGCTGTTCTTATTGGATATCTTTTGCTTCCTTATGTTCTGACTCATTGATTTGATTCTCAACTTCATCCTCTCCACTGTTGATTCCCTGTAAATTGTTTTTTATTTCAACTAGTGTATCCTTCATTTCTGATTGGATAATTTTTATGCTGTTGACTACCCAGTGAATTCCTTGAGCCTCCTTGTCACCAGCGTTTTGAACTCTGCATCTGATAAATTGCTCATCTCCATTTTGTTAGTTCTCTTTCTGGAGTTTTGAGCTGTTCTTTTGTTTGGGCCATGTTTCTTTGTCTCCTCATTTTGGCAGCCTCTCTGTGCCTTTTTGTATGCATTAGGTAGAGCTACTTTGACTCCCTCTCTTGATAGTGTGGCCTAATGTAGTAGGTGTCTTGTAGGGTCCAGTGGCACAGTCTCCTCTATCACTCAACCTGGGTACTAAAGATGAGCCCTAACATATGCCAAGTTCAACCTCTTCTTGTAGTTGAGTCTTGATTGCTGTTGACAGGTCAATGGGAGGAATTTACCCAATCCAGCCAGTTGGTAGGACTAGCTTGACCACTGGCCACCAATCACCTCCCTCAATGGTAGAGGTGGTGGTGCTCCAATGTGGTTTGTAAATGCCTGCAGGGTGCACAGGCTCTGGGGTTTCTTGGGTGGTGCAGGCCAAGGTCAGCTGCCACTTGTGTTCTGTCTGGGGCCACCTCGCATAAGCTATAAAGCAATCTGCAGATGGCTTCTCATAGTGATGGACCTGTGGCCATTCTGCAAGAGGTACAGGGACTGGGTTCAGCTGTTGCTTGTCTGAGTGGATTTAGGAAGCTCTGAAGCCTGTGCCTAGCCCAGCCCTTCATATGGAAAAGCTACTGTTACCAGCTTGGGTGGTCCCCTAAGTTGGATGGGGTGAAGCCTTAGTTAATGACAAGGACAGGGCAAACTGTGTGAGCCAGATTGATGGAGCCTCAGATATGGTGCCATTGCTCTGTGGCTCTGTGTGGGAGAGGACTCAGAAAAGGAACAATGGTCACTGCCTGCAGTTCTGTCAGGGAGGAAGCTGTCCCCCAGCTCTCACTCTGATGTCAGACATTTCAATTCCTCCCTATATGGAACTGGTAACCTTCAAGCTGCTGCCTCAGTGCTGGAGCCCAGAGGGAATGAGTCTGAGTAAGTCTGTGTGTGAAGCCCTTTAAAAGGAGATGCCTGAAAATCTCACCTAGGATGGTAACAGAGTCTGTGACATCAGCCTCAGGAAACTGTGCACACCCTCTTATTTTCCCACTTCATACAAACCCATATGTCAAGTGATTCAGGTGGGATTAGGTGCCTGTTTATGCAGGGAACCTGACTCCTAAGTAGGAGCGTCATTAGTCAAAGTGCAGTTTTACCTCCCAGGTCATGATGATAGCCAAATACCTATGGCTGCAGACCCCCAAAGGCTCTGCTACCTCCCCAGCTGGGATGGAGACATTCACCAGACCAGTGAAGGAAGGGCCTGACATGGTGAATCTCTCTCCGGATTCCTCTCTTCCCCACCCCAGATCTCGGTGAGTCCTGCCCTCCCCGTCCTGTAGAAAAACCCCAGCACTGGGAGAAAAGACAATGCCTTTATTCATGAGACACATGTGGCCACTGTTTGAGTGTCCAGCTCCCACAGGGCCAGTTCAGCTGATCCCAGGCCCTTCCATATGTTGCTACCAGGTCACAAGATGTGTGGTTGTGCATGTGGATGAGAATTCATGAGGAAGATGGGAAAACAACTCAGTGTTTGGTTATGAGGTCAGAGGAGGGTTTGGTTTAGGTGTCAGCAGGGGCTAAGAATCATAGGGAAATAGAGTGAGCGGGGTGGTCATCTCACACCAAAGGGCTAGGGACAGTCCCAGCCCCACCACTTGAGACAGGTAGGGGGCAGGAGCAGCCCCATTTTGGGGATCTTTAGGAGCAGCTCCACTTTGGCGATCTTTATTGACAACCTGAGGGAACTCAACTGTGTGGAATGGTCCAATCATGTTGGTGTGGTTCAACAAGGAGTTGGAAGGTTGAGCCATGCATCCCTGAATGCTAAGTGCAGAGGTCAGCCCACCTAGAGAGTGAAGACTGAGTCAGAAGGGTCTCAAAGTAGTCCACACTTAAATTCTTAAGACCCGGGAATCACAGACCCTAATGCTATCCCCCCTTGGACAAGAAGATCAGGCTCTTAGGCCTCCCCACCCTCAGATCTAGAAATCTGGGTCCCTGACACCCTCACCCTTGAGCCCAAGAGCCAGGGTCTCAAACACCCTCCCACTACAGCAGCAGTGAATCCAGGCCCCCAGTGCCTTCATCCTTGGGACCTGGGACTTCAGCACTTACCTCCTTCAAGACCGATGTAACCTTTATAACAACCAGTGGTACCCTTAGGGCATGTGACATTTTCAGAGTCTGTACAGAATCCACCAAGCTGCACACACGTGGGACACTGCAGGTCTCCTGGGACAGGGGCACCTGTGGAGCAGAAAGAAGGTTTGGGTGCACAGCTCTGCACCAAACTGCAGGCATCCTCCTTGAGCCCAAAGATTCTTGTCCCTGGGGCCCCATCTCCCCATGTCCCTTTTCTCCCCCTTCCCCTGGCTCCACTACCTGGACGAGGGAGGGAGTTCAGCAGGACACTGGTACTGCTGGCACTGTTGCACCCATTGGAGGAGCAGAAATGGGTGAAGGAGGTGATGAGCATTCCAGGGGGCCTCAAGTGGGTGGAGACAGTCTGGGAATTCTGTGTCTCAGCCTTGATGCAGCCTTTGCTCCCCACAATGAGTGATGCGGGTCCTGTGGGGGGAGAGTGACAGGTAGGTGGAGGTAGGTGAGGCTCTGAGGGAGCCAGGAGCCAGGGATTCCTGGATGCTTAGCTGGCAGAGGGTGAATGTAGGTTCCCTGAGTACAAGAACATGGTTGGTGGCAGGCAGGGCCAAGACTGGAGCCTGAGCCTGGGTCTTCCCCCCGAGCTCTATCCGCTCCCGGTTCTTGCTCAGATGTCACCTTCTCAGTAGAGCCTTCCCTGATTTCCCTTTTTTCAAATTGCAATCTTTCACCTACTCTCCCCATTTCCTTTCTTTTCTGGATTTTCTGTGTCCCCACGGGTGCATAGGAAGGTAGACCCAATAGGATCTACAGAGCATGGAACAAAATGTGTGCTCAGCAAGGCTCAAAGTCACTGAAGTTACTGCGCACCAGCTCTGTTCTCAGACCTGCATGGACCATCAGATATATCCTCATGATGTCCCAGCACAGTAGGTAACATTATTGCCAGAAGCTAGTCCCCAGTGTCAGAAGAGGGTAGCAAAGTGCAGAAAGAGGAAGAAGGAGGTGTAGAATTCCAGGCCTTGGAATCAGGCAGGAAGTTCAGGGAACTGAATCCAGGACGGGAGACCCAGGACACTGTGCAGTCCTCTCACCCTGGTACACAGCCCACGCACCTACATCTACAAGCAGAAGAGTCTCCTGACACACCTCCTCCAAATCACAAGTCACATTCGTAAACGCATTCCATTCCACGGGTTCCTTAGCCAGGTTTGGTTTGTTCTGAATTATGGTCCCCTGTTGACAGGTCTGAAAAGCTGGAAAGAAGAAATCACCAGGGTTTGTGTCAGCCTAGGAACAAGCCATGTCTCCCCCTCCAGATCCCATGTTTGGGAAGTTGATCACATTCTTCAGTCACACTCTGGTCACATGGACACAGCCACTTCATCTCAGGTGGAGAAGGGACCTTTGATGTTTGAGCCATGCCCCCATTCCTTATACCACCACTTCTGTTCCAGCATCTGCAGGGACCTTGCTTGAAACCCCTGAATTCTGCTCCTCCCCTGGGGTGTGGCAGAGAAAGATGTATCTTTCTTAACCTGAGCCATCTCTGCTTCCCTCACTGGGGCTCATGGTCCTCATTTGGATAAAGAGGAGTATAGACTGACACCCTATATTCTTCTAACTGAGAACCCCTATGTCCCAAAGTTCCTCCAATGCCTAGTGTGTGTACTGAGCATTTACTATGTGCCCCGCTGTGGTGACTGCTTTCCATGGAGTAGCCCATTTAAGGTTCCCAAGGCTCTCTCTTGTCCGGGTTGCCTCATTTTCTCACAGTGACCATGAAAGTAGGTGGTGTTATTTTACTGCTCCCCATTTTCAAGATGGAAAACAGTGGAAGAAGAGTAGTGAAGTAGATTTCCCCATGTCCCACCACTGATAATTAGCTGGGGCTGGTGATGGAGAAGATAGGGTTTGATGACTGTGCTCAGCTACCTTGGCGTCTGAGGTCCTCAGGAGTCCAGTGTGAAACTCAGGAGCCTAGACTGTCACTTAATGGCCATCACTTCACCTGCAGGGATGTGTCACATGATGCAGGAACTCTTGGGCTGATGACATAGCATCCACCAACATGTGCAAATTTCACAGCAGCCTCATGAAGGAGGACTGCTCATTCCCTCACTTCACAGACTACAGCATTGTGGCTCCTGCTGCCCTGCTCCCAGCCTGGCCCCAGTTCTCCCCAAATCACCTCACACATGTTGGTCAACAGCAGCTCCTGACTTGCAGTTGCTCAAGTTGAGAACATTGCTGTCATTCTTAACAATCTCTATGTCTTACACCCCGTGTTGCACCCATCAGGATATCCTGTTGGCTTAAGCTGCAGAATGACTCCAGACCCCGGCCATTTCTCACCTCCTCTGCTGCTTCTGCCACTGTCCAAGACCCTATTGGCTCTCACGAGCTTGGTTCTTCCTGAGTTTCCCTGGGGGTCTCTGCTGGACACCCACCTCCCACTTAATCTATTTCTTACTCAGAAGCCAGTAGAATCCCCATAAAATGTTGGTCGATTCATGTCACTCCTCTGCTCAGAAGATTTGAATAGTTCCCTACCACACTCATAATAAAACTTTCTCTTTGGCCCCAAATGCCCTGCCTCTCCCCACATGTCCTCATCTGCTCTCTTTTGAACACACTTCTGAAGGTATGTTGGCCTCTGAGCTCTTTTTTGAACCCTCAGCAGGCCCCCATCCACCCCAGGGCCTTCACGTGTGCCCCTCTGCTCCTGACTGTCTGGAATCACCCACTCCTCCTTGAGTTTGGTGAAAGAGGCTCATAGAGGTGGTGATCCCCCAAAGCTGGTTCAGTGGCACAACCCAGATGGGAACACATATCTCCCTGATTGAGACCTAAGCTCTTAGCTGCTGTTCTCCTCCTGACAGTGCAGACCCACTGCCCTCACTGGCACCACGGCCCAATTCCTAAGGGTGGGCGGTAGTCAAGGCCATTCATGTTTCAGCTCTTTGTTCTCCTTCAAAGGGCTCCTGCCATGGCCTGTTTTGGGCAGCCTATGCTCTTGCACCCAGCCGTCTCCCAGCCCTAGGTCTTCCCAGGAGCTGTCTGTCACCCTGGAATGGCCTTTTTCCTCCATGATGTCTTGTTTTACTGCAACTTCTGATACCTGGTCTTACTGTCACTCAATAAATGTTTGTTAAACTCCCGAAGTGAGTGAACCGAATCAGGGAAGGCAAACATATCCCCTAAGATCTAACTCCAATATTGAAAGCTAACAGAATAAATTCATGCATTAGGAATATTCATTTGTGGCATTGTAGCTGTGTTTTATGTGGCATGTATGTGGTCTGTGTAGCATCTGCGTATGGTATGTTGGGAAATGTATGTGGGGGGTGTATGAGGTGTGTGACATATATATGACATGTTTGCATGGTTTGTGTAGTATGTGTGGTATGTGGGCATAATGAATGTTGTGCTTTTTGCACAGGTGCAGCATGGTATCAGTTTTTTGTGTCTGTGTTTAGTTTATGTGTGGTGTATGTGCCATGTGATGTGTTGTGTGTAGTGTGTGGTGTATGAGGTCTGTGGTGTGTGTTATAAGGTATAAAAAGGTGTGAGTATAGTATGTGATGTGTTGTGTCCATGTAGCATCGTGAGTCTGGTTATGTCTGTAGCATTTATTGTATGTATCTGTGTGGTATGGTGTGTTGCATGGATCATGTTTGATTTGTTTCAGGAATGCCTTCTGGATTAAGAATGTTTCCTAGTCCTGGAGATGAGTGCCAGGCAACTAAAAGAGAATTAATCAAATTAATCTGAATTAATCAAAAAGAGAGACTCAGACTGTTCTTATGTGGTCAATACCTTTCCATGTTTCCCTTGGCCCCAGGAGAAATGCTAACCCTTCCCCCACCCTCCCTCCCCACTCCAGCACCAATATCCATTCCCAAGACATGCTCCAGATCAGGTTGGCCTCCCTGGCCTTGCACCACTGATCCTTCTGCTTGGAATAGCTCTCCTGAGGTTGTCCACACCCACCTTGTCTCCCTGAAAACCTGGTAACCACCCCCCAGTCCCAGCTGCACCCACCCTCTTGATGGCACCTCTCAGACAGAGCCGAGGAGCCCTTTCTGAAAAGAGCAGGCTCATTCCCATCACCAGGACTTTGCACATGCTGTTTCCTCTGCTTGTTCACATCCTCTTCCTCTTCTACCAATAAACTGCAGCTAATCTTTAAGGCACAGCTCACAGGTCACCTCCTCTGTGAAGACCTCCCTGACACTCCACCCCCAGGACATCACTGTTTTCCTGCTCACAGCTCCCCCAGGCCCCTTCACCACAGCCCCGTGACCATCTGCATCTGTGATGTCTCATCTCCTTGTCGTGGAGGTCCTTTAGGGCAGAGACAGGGTATGAGTCCTCTGCAGTCCCCATGGGAGACCTTGGAATCCTGCACAAACTGACTTTTCATCCTGTGCTAGCCCTTGTGCTGCCTCAGGCTGTAAACATTGTTGTTGGTGACTCCCAGACCCTGTCCTCAACACTCCCAGTCTAGCCAGAGGGATCCAAGCAGAGAGGACTGTTTGTTTGCCGAATCCACTCAATGTTCTCCTTGAAGCTTCAAGGGCTGGGTGCTATGGTCAGATGAGGAAACTGAAGTTTGGATAAAGAAGGCCCCCTTCCCACTCTGCTAAATCCCCACTCCTCTCTCTGACTCCTGTGCTTCTCACTGAGACATTCCAGGCCATTGTCAGTCTGCCCAGGGCACGGCTGGGCTGTTTGTGTGGGTGAGTGGGGACACTTTCAATGTCCTTGCTTGACTCATGCTGTCCCTAAAACAGCTGAAGAACCCTCAGTTTTCTCTCACCTTCCTTCCTCTACAGCACTGCTGCTGAGGTGCTCTGGTACCATGAGTGGGGGATAGATGAGGATGAGGGAGGTAAGGTGGTTCAGAAGAGGTGAGAGACCCAAGGCTTCCCAAGGTCAAGAGTGTGGGGACATAGAACTAAAGGTAATGAGTCACTCCCTGCATGAAAACCAGGCACTCTGCATGCACTTCTGTATCCAATGGATGAAGCAGAATTCAAAGCAGCCAGCCCTGCATTCCACTTGACCTTTCTCCCTGCTCCCTCCCACAGGGACTGTCTGCCCTCACTTAGTTGACTACTCCTGGTGTCATTTAAAACACCCACCAGTGAGGTCCTATCCTGTATCTGTCTGCTGGACCATGCACCCTCTCCCCTTCAAGTGGAAGCTTCCTATGAGCACCTTCATCCCAAAGACAATCCCTCACATTGCACTGCCTGAGTGAGGAATAAACTTATTAATTACTTGTGGGTGTTAGTGTTGGTGGGATGTGTTAGATGCAGGATTTTCACAAGGGTCATTGTATCTCATGCTGCTGGCCATTGTATCCCAAGAGCCAGGCACAGCCTTGTCTTTAGGACATGGGACTCACCGTCAGGACCACATTTTTCACTCACAGACAAAGGCCCGATCTCCCGAGTCTCATTAAGCAGGTTGCAGGCTGCTTGGGACATGCATCCCTGGACTCTCAGTTTGCCGTTGATGCCCCCTGTGGGAAGGGGGCAGGAGAGTGAGAGAGGGTGAGATGCCACCACTGGGACCATCCAACCCCGAGAGGCCAGACCCACCCTCCTCCAAGCCCCAGGTTTTAGCTACCCTTCCTGCCTTCAGTGCCTACAGGGACCCTCATGTCCCAGCTCACCTCCCCTGAGCTGGAGGATCCCATTGTAGCAGTGCGAGTGCCCAACGGGGCAGGTCACCTCTGTCGCAGATTCACAGCCTTCTGTAGACAAGCAGACTGGGCACCGCACGGACCCTGGGACTGGGAGGTGAGAGGGAGGAAGGGAAGACTGAGCTGCCTCCATATTTGGATCACGTGCTTTCTACCCAATCCTATTTGCTGACCCCAGAATTAACCTCTTTAGTCTTCCCAGACTTGCCCTGCTCAGGTCTCTCTCATGTAGACCTAGGGTGCAGGAAATTGGCATCATGTGGTTGGGGAGAGACCAAGGGGGACATGAGATCTGGGTGGGGCACCAGGGACAGATACAGGAGGGGTGCCCTGGGAGGAAACAGGGCAGAGTTCACCCATTCTTACACTACACAGCCCCAGCCAACAGGATGCCCAAAAGGGAAGAGAAGGCAGATCATCAGCCTAAACCCAGTTTAGGATACACTCAAGATTAGTGAAAAGTTATGGCCAAGTTAACTTCAGAAGAGGAAATGCCAAAACCCTAAATGAAACATGGGTGAACCAAGCCCAACAGCATGGAAACGGAAGCACGGCCCAGGTTCAGGCTGTCACCACAGTCTGAGGTGCAGTCTGCTTTGCTGCCCCAGGACTGTGAGAGGAAGCTGTGCCAGGGGAGGGAGTCCTGGGGAATGTGGACAGGCCGGGTGGCCAGGAGGGGTCTAAGCGAACAGTCCCTTTGTGCTCCCTTCCTCCCCACAGTCCCTCTTCTCTCCTCCTCCTCCTCTCCCTCCTTGTCTTACTTGCAGGGGCGGGCAGGGACCAGAGAAGGTCGGTGGTAGAGAGGTCATTGCAGAGGTCCTTGTGGCGACACACACGGGTGTAGGAGACAATGGAGAGGCCAGGACCTTCCCGGTGCTGGGTGACACGGGCCTCTTGATCCTTCTCTTGGGTACAGCCCTTGGTGAACACTAGGAGCACTTGGGGTCCTGGATGATAGAGGGGTCAGGCTCGGTGAGGATTGGGACTCTGGGTTCCTAGATGGAGGGTCTGTAGCTGGGGTGAGAGGCTGGAGAGGAGGCACCTGGGCTCCCAAGACTTCTTCCTATGAAGGAGGGGATAGCTGCTGGTATGAGGGAGGGGGTCTCCTGAGTCTCCATGCCGAAAGGAGGAAGGACTGGTCAGGAGGAGGAGGGAGATCCCTGCACATGTGAGAGTGGTGGTCATGCCTGGGGTTTATGGGGGTACATCTCACCATTCTCAAGGAGCATCAGCATGTCTTGGCAACCCCAGCCCTCACTGCAGATCTTCTTATCTGCTGTCCATTGAAAGGGCAGTTCTGTTACATTCTTCACAGACAGCAGTGTTCCCGACTGACAGGTCAGGGCTTGGACTCCTGAGATGAGAACAGCAAATCCATCTTAGTCCATCCTCCCAAGAAATTCCCTCCCAAGTTGCAGTCTTCACTCACGGGGCAGCACAAGGGTGAGGCCCAGGAGGGCTGGCAGGAGGGCTGGCAGCAGGTCAGGGCTCATGTTCAAGGCTGCTACAACTCTCCCACTCCTGTTCTTTCTCTCAGGAAACTGAGCCCTTTTATACCTCTCCTTGCCCAAGGCAGCTAGGAAAGGGTGGAGAGTGGATGACCTTGCCAAAGTTGGCCTGGGCCCATCCTCTGAGTCTCACCAGCTAAAAGGCCAAGAAACCTGAGTCCTTTCTCTTCCTTATGACCCGAGACACCAGCCTCCCAGCCCCCTTCTCTCTCAGACCCAGAAGTCCAATCTTCCTCCTTACTAAGACACAAGAATCCAGAACCCAGACCCTTGAACACTTAAAAATTGAGGCACCCTGACCCCCAGCATCCATTGGTCCAGATCTCCAGCCCTCTTTCCTCCTGAACCCAGCTGTGTAGGTCCCCACCCCCACCTTGTTCCAGGGTAGTTTGTGAAGGCAGTTTCCTCATTTCTCAGGGCAACCTGGCCACCTTCTGGCCCCAGGTGGGGAAATGGCCTAACTGCTTGTGAGGACATGAGTGGTGGGTCTTGGCTGGTCCCTATGGCTTTTCTACCCTAACCTCTGCCTCTCACAGATATATACCTCTCTTTTCTTTCTCATTCCTTCCATTATGGCTTTCCTTTTTATTCCCTTTTCCATGATTTTCTTCATGCTTTTCTTCTCCTTCTCCTTCTGATTCTGATTCTTATTCTCCTTCTGTTGTCTCCTTAGCAGCACAACACAGGCTTAGAGCTCCTGGTTCCTGTAGCCCAGGAGGGAGCTGAGGTATCACAGGGAGTGAAATAGCTGTGGAAGAACTAGGATAATTCTTGAGAAAGCAAAGTTTTCTGATATAAACAGTTGGGAACAGCAATGTGCTAGGAAAACAGTTTTTCAGAACAACGGCATCCACAAACCCTACCTCATAATGTTGGCCTATTATTGAGGTGCAAATTCTCTCATGACATCTGATTTTGAAGCCACCAAAAGATTAACAATGACCTTGTTAAATTCTAAATAATTAACAATAGTTTTCACTGGTGTGTAGAAGTCAGTTCTAGCCCGCTGGGTAGGAGGGAGACTGGAAAGGATACAGAGCATCAGTCAGTGAGTGCAGAGGCTAAAAAGGGAGAAAAGAAAGAGTGAGAACAACAGTAGAGGAGAAAGACAAGTGAATGTGTAACTCACAATGGTATATATATTTTTTACATTTTTTATGTTGTTTTTATTTTGTTTTCAACTTTCAGATGTGCCACACAGACACCAAGTGTTACTCCTATCTCCCACTGAGTCTGCACTGCTAACTGGCATATCATGGGTTCTCATAGATATTTACTGATTGAGTGAGAGAATGAATGAATGAATGAATGAATGAATGAAAGAATGAAGAGGAGGAAAAGATGCCACTACACTTGTGTAGGTTGTGTACTTTTCAAACACTGTCCCCTTTCCATTGATTCACATTGTCACTGTGTGAATGGTACCCTCTGAAGCTGTGCATTGCTTGAAGCAGGGTCCCTGGAAGAACAGGGGAAATAAGGTGGGCGAAGGGATACATAGGATAACAGGTCATCCATTAATTTCTTGTTTTAGTAAACAAATATTTACTGAGGCTGAACTTTGTGCCAGGCACTCTGCCAGTTGCTGGGGATACAAGAAGACCAACAAGAATG
This sequence comes from Anoura caudifer, assembly GCA_004027475.1. Lineage (NCBI taxonomy): Eukaryota > Metazoa > Chordata > Mammalia > Chiroptera > Phyllostomidae > Anoura > Anoura caudifer. The sequence goes on along the minus strand of PVKU01015520.1, from coordinate 199 downwards.
AGGGTCCTGCTTTTGTGGAGCTCACAGCCTAAGAAGAGAGATAGACATTAAACAAATGCATGAGCACAAAAGAATCTTAGATGGTCCTGGGTGATGGGTAGGTGATGTGAAAGTACTGTGAGCAGGGAGGACCTCCCTGAGGAGGTGAACACTGAGCTTAGGGCAGAGTAAAAAGAAAGAGCCTGCCATGGAAAGACAG